>JAOVVB010231149.1:0-10399 GCA_028570985.1 Heterobranchus longifilis
CCCTCACATATACTAATGTGCCACAAACAGGAAGTTAATATCACCAACCATTCCCATTTTATTAAGGTGTATCCATACTGTATAAATGGCCCACCCTGTATGTATATACAGTATATATATATATATATATATATATATATATATATATATATATATAGTCGTGTGAAAAAGTGTTTGCCCCCTTACTGATTTCTTTTTTTTTTTGCATGTTTTTACTGATTTCTTCTTTTTTTAAAAACATAATAATTAGATATTAGCCAAAGTAAACACATCATGCAGTTGTTAAATAGTGGGGTGAAAAAGTGTTATATCCTCTTTACCTCTTTTCCTCTCTGTATCATTCCCCCGTCTTTTTTCTCTTATATAGTTAATAGTCTGTCATGCCATTTCAGGGTCTCCAGTCAAAGAGGAATATAAATTTCCTTTCGATATAACTTTCCCATCTGCGAGTGCCTGTTTGGCAGAAGTGGCACATATTTGAATAGAAGAGACCTGAAAAAAACCCTTCTCATTATTTTTCCTTTCCCCAGTGTTTCACACTGCCTTGCTTTCCTACTGAAGCTACACTACTATTTCCCTTCCTGTTACTGCGAGTTACCATCTGTATTAGTTATTGACATTCTCCATTTTTTTTTTTTTTTTTTTTGCTTGTTTTTCAAAAAGTTCACTCGAAATTACAAAAAAGCACTTAAGTTGCCTAAACTGCTGTTGTAATGCAAAAAATACACGGCACATAAACATGAAATGATGTCCAAAAAATCATGTGCAATAATCTGCAAGGGAAATACAGTAAGTCCTCTACATACAGTACAAACATTCTAATTGCAATTCAAACTTTCGAGGATTATGCATTTGTGGGTGTTCAATCGTGTAAGTTAGATAGATCACATGACCGGTGAACATTATCACATGCAAGCAGCGTGCATCCCAAGATCTCTGGAAGCAAGTGTAAAAGCAGCAGATATGAAGCTGGTACTGCTAAGAAGCGCCAAGTAATAACGATGGACACAAAAGTGAAAATAATTGAGAGAATGGAAGGATGAGACAAAAAATGGCAGACATCACTCGTTCTTGTAATATGAATCGTTCAACCATTGGCACAATTTTAAAGAATAAGGAATCATGATCATGGAACATGTTAGTTTTATACTGTGTTTAGACAACTGTGTTAGTATCCTAGTACCTAGACAATGTTTGTTGGACTTACAAACAAATCGGACTTAAGAACTCGTTCTCGGAATAAAACTCATTCATATGTAGTTGACTTATTGCAATAACCAAGCTCATCTCTGTAGGTCTAGATCTCAGCTTAGGGTATTATTATTATTATTATTATTATTATTATTATTATTATTATTATTATTATTTTATTACAAAAATGAGGGATGACACTGAAATAAGACCCAAATTGGAATTAAACATTATTACTTTGTTGTAGCCTTTAAAGCTCAGAGCATTTTGAGCTCAGAATTGTGCAGAATAGAGTGACATTTCCTTTTTTTAAATAAAATAATGTACAATGTAATAAACTGAATTCTAGTTAATTTTAACCAACTTCCCCAAACATGACTAAGTGAAAAATTTGAAATTTGACAAATGCGACAACGGCAAATACATACAATCATGTGTTTCTACGGTTGTTTTCAGTTGTTTCTATAGCCAAATAATAATAATAATAATAATAATAATAATAATAATAATTATTATTATTATTATATGCTAATTTTCTATCGTGCTAGTTATAATATGCTCAACTTCATTCACATATTGTGTTAGTGGTAAAAGTATTGATAACTTTTGTTCTACCTGTTTAACGTACACCAGAAATGCTTCTACATAAGCACAAATATATATTTTTTTAATAGTCATTGACCCATGCTGAGTTGCCAGCACATACTGTATCTGTGCCGCTTGGGTTTTTAAGGTTAATTAATATGAGATATTTAATAAATCTTCTGTAACAATGGTCTGTCCTCTTATCTTTTATTATTGCTATCACTGTACCTGCCTGTTTATAGGGGGATAAAATTAATGCTCACCAGCTAAAGTGGCTCATCTGCATTTAAAACTGTTCCAATATTTATTTTTATGATGTTCATACATTACCTGATATGATTCTATTCTGTTCTAGCTAAAGCTGTAAACAATCATACATTTTTACCAGGATATACTGTATGCATATACTTACCTAAACTGTACTGTTATAAATTAAATTAAATTAATAAGTAAATAAAGCATTAAGTAAATGTTTGTTTTTTCTCTCTTTTTGACATATAAACCTTCCATAAAATATTAAACATTATTGAAATCTATATAAAGATTTATGCTATTTTTATAGAAAAAGACAACAGCTACAGTACTATGTTGTCTTTTTCTTCTTGCTACTCCCACTATTTTTATCGCAGTGACTGTGCTGTGTCTATTCCTTACCTTTCTCTCTCATCTGGCTCTCGTCCTACTTCCTGGTGATCTCTTGCTCCAGATGAGTGCAGACTGATGCTGTTCTCTGGAGACTTGCAGAGCACGGAGAAACAAAAACCAAAAAACTTAGACACGTCTTCAGCACCTTACAGTGCAGTACTGGTGACGAGACATGGATTCATCCACCACTAACATTCATTATGCAACGTCCCAGTGGAATTAGGGTCAAGTAGGAGGTGAGGTGTCTGAGGATGATCTAGGGACAAAATCAAAGAATATTAGTTATGGCGTTTCTGTTTTAAAAGTCGCTTCTTGGTCACTCAACCAATTTCCAAGAACGTTCCCTGATGACCGTCTCAGTTTCTGATTAAATCTTGCTAAAATAAACAACCCAAATGTATGTTTAACACTCCAAAGAGAGCCACGACCATTTTTATTTTGGGTTCAACCCCACTTTTTTGCACTCACCAGCATTTCAATGGACGATGATTTTTAAGGGTTTTCAAATTTCAGAAAATACTTCTGTTATTCTGCACTGTTTATCAGCACTTTCCATTTAAGGCTGCTGTCTCCCTGGTCACTGCTGTGCAAGTGTGAATGTGTAACATTAGTTCAGTTGTAACTGCAGTGCAAGAAAAAAATGGATGCCCCACTTGTGGTTTGGTTGGAAGAAGAGCAGCGTGTAGTGAATATTTATTTATTTATTTATTTATTCATTTATTTTTTGTGGTGTGAGAGTGTACCTGGTTCAGAAATTACACACGGAAGAACCTAAGCGTTTGGATATCTGGAAACAAAATTTGGATTCTCTCGATACTCTATGGAAGGAAGGTGAAAGTTTCTTAAAGAGAATCATCACTGGTGACGAGACATGGATTCATGCTCAATCGCCAACTGATAAAAAGATAAAAAGTCAAGCAGTAGCTGGATAATTCATTAACGCTTACAGTTTTCTGAGATTCTCAAAGGGCCAGAAGTATTGGAACATTTTCAGAAAAAAAGGTTCAACAATCAACAGTGCTGGTTACAGTGAGACACTTAATGAAGAGCTGAAGCCTAAACTTTGGATTAAACCCAGAGCTCTGCTATCCAAGGACGTTGTGATCTTGCATGATAATGCACATCCGCACACTTCTGCCGAAACTTAGTTTTAAGGTGTTAAAGTATCCTCCCTATAGTCCTGATCTCACTCCATCAGACTTTCACTTGTTTGGTTCCCTGAAAGCAGCCATACGAGGATGAAGATTCACTTCTGATGAAGAAGTGAGGACAGCGGTGAAATCGTGGCTCACGGCTCAGCATTAAATATTTTGAATCAGGGAATACCAAAGCTTGTTGACAGATGGACAAAGTGTATTGAAAAGCAAGGAGATCATGTACAATTGATTAAAATAGATTTTTAAAGAACTTCATGTTATTGTTATTTGGGAGAAGAGGCTATAGGTGTATTCAAAATTAGTCACATATAATATGATATCTCAGATATATAGCAAGCTCGAAATGGTTTAAAAACACTGCCGTACCCCTGTTGATAGATGCAAATGATAGTGAAATTTACACAGTTTAAAAGTACATCTGGGTCTTAATAAAAAAAAAAAACATGTTTAAGAAAATATGTTTTTACATTCTTTCAGCTGGAAACGTTACATAACTGTACATCTGATCAGTAATTTACCGTATTAAATGATCAGCGTATTTTCAGTATATTTCATCTTAAGGTGTTCGAGCAGGATTTCTTAGAATCGAGACAAGTTCTTCTCAAAATCTGCCCTGGTTTATTTTAGTATGGCTTGCCTTATTTTTCTACAGATGTCCAGTGGGATGAGATTTAGTGACTGTGCGCCGTGGAGGGGCGGAGTCTTCCTGGAAGAGATGATGCCTTTCATGTCTACAGTTACAGTAACCGTCGTGACTGAGGAGTACAGAACCTCTTTATGCTTGATCAGACCCTCTATGGAATGTTACGTTTTTTTTTAATTAGTACAGTAAGTCTGTAATACAAAGCAGTTTGATAGAAAACCAGCTTCAAAAAAAGGGATTTGTCTTTGAGATTTTAAATTACAATACCTACTCTGGAAATGTTCAGATCCTTCTTTACTCACAGGAAATGGGATCTTGTCTTGTTAAAGCATCACTTTTATTTGAGATAGGCACTCAGGCTTCAATCCCTAATGTACAGTAATTGATATGTGTTTTATGAGTTTAGACATAAAGGCCATGCACAAGCATGCATCTACAACCATTAAATCTTATTTTTTTTGTACCTATTGATGCAATAAATGTAGCTGTAATTTTAATGTTTTGAGAGAGAGAGAGAGAGAACAAGAATGTGTAAAAATGGATGTACGGATAAGGGTAAATATAAACGCGGAATCAGATGGGCTGTAAAGATTTTTCAGCCGTCTCTGGTGTCTCCTTTCATTATTTTGTGCGAACTGAATTATCGATGGGTTATCTTATAGGTGAGAGGCAATTAAATGGTCTTTGAGGGTTGTATGTGCATGTGTGTGTGTGTATGTATGTGTGTGTGTGTGTGCACGCTGTGATAAAGGATTTTCCAGACAAGGAATTTCTTTTATATCACTGTCAAATATGGGGGTAGAAATAATCAGGAATAAAAATAATTAACTGCCGAGACATGATCACATTTTAGCCTTAGGTGTTTGAAATCCTTAAGAGTTAAAAGACTGGGACACGAGACACTTATTGATTGATTGATTCTAATTTAACTACTGAATAGAGTAATTAACTAGCCATTATGCATGATCACATCTATGGATCAGACACTAACCTTTTTTGAAGTTTTTAAGCAAGATAACAAAACCCTCGGATAGCAGTGCGCTGCTTTAAATCCGCAGTTTATGCTTCAGCTCTTCGATAAGCGCCTCACTGTAACGAGCACTTTTGCTTGTTGGACCTTTTTCCTGATAGGCGTTCCAATACTTCTGGCCCCCGAGAATCCCAGAAAACCTTGCACCGCCAGGGTCTGGGTTTAATTCCCAGACCCTCTGTGTGCATGGAGTTTGTCCGAGCATGTTCTCCCCGTGTTGGTGGGTTTCCTCCTGGTACTCCAGTTTCCTCTCACAGTACAAAGACTGTTCAGGTTGATCGGAGTTCCCGAATTGCCCCTAGTGTGTGAAAATGTGCATGTGTGTGCTCTGCGATGGATTGGCATCCAGTCCGGGTGTACCCTGCCTCGTGCAGTAAGTCTCCTGGGGATAGGCTCCAGCCCCCTGACACCACCTCCCACCCCCCATGCAATGCTGTATACAGGATAAAGTTATATAGACTTTGAGTGAGTGATTAAATGAGTGACTCTGCTGTTTACTTTCAGGCTTGTAGTGATAAATCCATGTCTCATCACCAGTAATGATTCTCTTTACTAAACTTTCACATTACTTAGTGTATCAGTCCAAATTTTCTTTGCAGATATCCAAACATTTCTGTTTAAGCTCTGATGTGAAATGTTTCGGCACCAGGTACACAATTGGACCACAAAAAAGAATCGTATCACTACACGCTGCTCTTCTTTCGCTCAAATCACAAGTGGGATGTCCATTTTTGCTTCACTGCAGTTACAACTGAACTGATGCAACACGTTCACACCTGCCCAGCGGTGACCGGGGAGACAGTAGCCTTGAATGGAAAAAGTGCTTTTAAGGCATTGCGGCCAACAGACGTTTTAATATAATCCTTTACTAGATTCTACTTCTTCTTGCTAAATATTTCCTAAAAACATTTATTCATGTGTTTTTCATCTGTTCTTTTTTTCCATGTTGTGGAACTTTCCCTGCTTGATGGGCTCTGGATGAACATCATTCCTGTTCTTGATAACTACTCACCTGTAACCTTGTCCTTATGCTTGTCCCTTTTTGCCCGGCAGGTAAGTTGTCTGTCCCATTTTCTACATCGCTGCTCTCTGTGTTTGGGGTGTGTGCGTGTTTGTGTGTGTGAATGAAGAAGGGGTCAAGCTGACACCCCTGGTAGGATGCTGTTGGCAGTACAGGGATCAAAAGGCCTGATTGTCTTGATAGGCTGTTGAAGAGTTGTGTGATGCAAGCGATGGCTGTGTGTAGGCGTGTGTGTGTGTGTGTCTACATTATTTCAGCATGTGCTTTTTTTCTATTACAGTATATATTGAGCCAGATTCACTTCTGAATGTGTGTGTGTGTGTTTGTGTAAGTGTTGTTGTGAACACCACATAAAAATGTATCAGTGATGTAAAAAATATTAATGCAGGCCAGGAGATGGAAATAGTTTGTGTAATTAACTTTTATTAAGGTTTTTTTGGACTGCAATTTTGTCCGTCTACCATCTACTGGATATACTGTATCATATATGATATGATATATGATATGATATATGATATACGATATATGATATATGACATGATATATATGCAAATATCAACACACTCTGTATCTGTATCTGTATAAAAGCCTAGTTTTGTGTATTGCTAAAAATACGTACACTTAAATTATCCTTAAAAGTCGTTTTATGTGGTCAGTTTTTCATAACTGGATACTGTTTCGTGAAACCACAATTAACGTGTAGCTCAAAAGTGAAGATGCTTCTCTAATGACTTAGTTAGTGATATGAACTAACTAGCTAGTTGTACGTTTTTTTAATTACTGTTTTGTGGAGGACTGAGGAAAAAGTTGTATTAGGTAAAGTAGACTATCATATGGACCCTGTGCAGATATTGGGGGAAAAACAATGTAGGTTTATGATAAAGGAGTGATACAATAGAATAAACATTGCTTTTGTACCTGTATTACCCAAAACAGGACTATAGTGGTATGAAATTTAATTTATTTTTTTGCATATTTATCACACTTAAATGATTGAGATCACCAACAAAAGTTTATATTACACAAAGATAACCTACAGTAAGTAAATACAAAATGCAGTTTTTAAATAATGATTTCATTCATGACTTTCTACGTTTTCATATGAGAAGGTCTGGAATTTCACTGAAAGGCATCCGATACCTTATTGCACATACACTACACTGTGTGTATCTCCCTGTAAGATCCTCATATAAGGAGTGGTATTACTGTATCTTCAAGGCATTGATGAACTTCCAAAGTTATCAAGTGTTAATAAACAGTAACAGCAAATAGAAATTCTAAGATTGCACAACGATGGAGTTTGCATCTGATGAGGTTAAGAGCAGGAAGAAAAAACTGAATTTGGGTGGTGAACATCAACATGAGCTTTCTCAAAGAGCTTTAAAGTTCATTAATTGGCTGGATCATGGTATAAAAACAAAAATCAAGTAAGAACCCAAAAGCAATGTGGCACTATGATGATTATTAAAGGCTAGAGCAACCAACACACGGAACAATTACTTTCGTGTTCAAGACAATCCTTTAAAATCTTATTTTCAACACATGCAAAACCTGTGTATGTTTTTCCCCGTCAACACTAAATGAAAAAGGTGTAAGATGTGGCTAAAAGTGTTGACAATGACACAAATTTTTTACAAAGTCTTCTGCTTTAGTGTTTTTAGATCTTTATGATGTGTTACTATGGTAAAGTGAAGGTTAATTACAAGTATTTTACAAGTTCATGCAAAGAGTCAATATTTGCGGTGTTGGCTACATCCTGTCTGCTGGCAGCCCTTTGTTGCATAATCGATGCATGGAGTATTTTTTGCCCAATGGGATTAAGGTCTGAGGAGCTTTCTGGCCATGGACCCAAAATTTAGATGTGTTGTTCCCAGAGTCACTTGGTTATCACTTTTGCCTCATGGCAAGGTGCTCCATCATGCTGGAAAAGGTGGTGTTTTTCACCAAACTGTTTTTGGAAGGTTGGGAGAAGTTGCTTTCAGAGGATGTTTTTGACCTATTCTTTATTCATGGTTGTGTTCTTCGGCAAAACCGTAAGTGAGTCTACTCCCTTGGCTGAGAAGCAACTCCACACATGAATGATCGCAAGATATTTTACTGTTGGCGCGACACAGGACTGATGCTAGTGGTTCTCTTGGAATGGTTCAAATGGGAGGATGGTCGGTTTTCTTCTTGAAAAAGAAGTAAATGTACTTAATGTAATTGCCAAAAAAAAAAGATCTAAAAGCACTGAAGCAGCAGACTTTGTGTAAATTAATATTTGTCATTTTTAGAAGGTTTGTCCAGGACTTCAGACCTTATGTCATCAATTCCTTAGATGAACAGTGTGTTGTTTATGCTTTTAGAATTGCTAGGGTTTGGTTTCTGTAAGTCAGGACAACTTAAAATAGATTTTTACACCGAATAAAGAGTTCTTTACCTTTCCATGTTGACAGTCAACAACTCTTTATCGACAAACGCTGTTTTCCTTCTGTAAGGATTGATCTTGGTTAATTGCTGGGATCAACTTTGCAACAACATAATGACAATATGCCAATGATTTCATTGACATTGTTAATATTTTTATTATTAATAAATTATTTTTTATTATTAAAAGAACAAGCTTCAGTATTTTTTTTTTATTAGGGAAATAATAAAAATAATTTTATTGGGGAGAATTTTCTTTTGGTCCCAATCTATAATTAAATTTCCCTGCACAGTAAGGAGGAGGATGAGGGAGACAAAGAAGGCTCAAAAGATTTAAAAAAATGAAATAAATAATCATAACTTATTAACTACGATTTATTATTTAAAGCAGCATTAAATCTCTCTTTTGTAAATATCAATGGCATCAAGTAAAGGTTTATGATAGTCTACTAGGGGTGTTTAAGTGACACAGGAGCTCATTATGAAATTCTCATGATTGATGGTGTAAAATTGATTAACATTTACAAAAGTGTTCAAGCACAAGTATGATGACGAAACTCAAATGTAAAACATTTAAATGGCGTAAAGTTTATAAAGAAAGCCATACATTAATGGCGATCCTGACCAAGGTGGCTTGTAGCTTACTGGAGTTCCTGGGAGGCCAGCGTTTTAGATGTGAAACTTTCTCTCCAAGCACTAGTAAAATGCTGGGATAAGTACATTAGTGTAGCAGGGGCTTATATCAGGAGGGTTTTTACTCTCATAACTGTTTTCTGTTATTCTATACAAACAAAAGTCCCGGTTTGAATTAAATGCCCTTTGTATTTGTAGCATTGACCAGGCTGCTACTATTTTGTTATTACAGTGTATTTGTGCTGGAGCAATGTTATGTAGCATGTTTAGTAAAAGAAACTGGACTTTTAAGGCTTTGTGCAAAATCAGCCTTTGGGTGTGATAAAAATGTACTGTGTGCTGTCACTAGGTTTACAGACTTTATTTGTTTTGCCTTAATGTATATATTTTTCAAATAAATGCCCACCGGGTAACTGGAATATTGCACGTCCTTTAGTGTATCAGCAATTTGTGCACAGTTTGTGCCGCATCAACATCTTCATTCGAGACAAGTATGGTGGATGATTTTAGAACAAAATCACAGACCAAAGACCAGTTAGTGTCAGAATAACAGGAGATGTGCGATATACAGTATGGTAGAGATACAGTCGATGGCTTGTTAACCCTTTCATGCAGAGTGTCTACACTTACGGACAGGCAATTTAATGCCAGAAAATCACCTCAAAATCACTTAATCAGTAGTTTTCTAGGCATTTTGTTAATTTGTTTTGTAATCTATTAATTATTTTATTCAAAATAAAAACTAATTCTTACAAAAAATTTACATAAAATCAGTTCATTTATTGCCGTCTTTTTGCCTATTGCCTTCTTTTTTTCCTCATTGTTTTATTTTGTTTTAAATGTAGTTAGTGGTATGTAGTAGTGGAGAGCAAAAACTATATAAATATTTGCATACTAAATTAATTGCTATATTTTATATATAATTATATGATAATCTTATGATAATATTATAAATATAATAATAATATAATTTACATCATATTTTTCCTGAAGTGTGTGTGTGTGTGTGTAAATATATTATATTATATTATATTATATTATATTATATTATATTATATTATATTATATTATATTATATTATATTATAT
>JAOVVB010231190.1:0-10399 GCA_028570985.1 Heterobranchus longifilis
TCTGGATTTTTGAGACTGTTGTTGGCACACTGCAGTTTGAAGGCAGAAATTCTCAGCCATGGTGTTGACTGCTCATTTCATGATATGTCTTGTAACAAATAAAAAACACCATATAAACATGTTAACATGGTTAAAAACTTTAAAACTTTTAAAATTTACTTTGTGATATTGCTACCTAAAAAGAATCGAGTATTTCTTCCACCACTTTTTAAATTTATTCAAAAACATTCACATAAGATGAAAAACACTATTTCTTTTACATCCATTCATACAGCCTCATCATAGTCCAAAGCCACCATATCCTCCATCTTCTCTAACAATCCCTCAGTCATAGAGTTGCTTTTCTTGCTACTCAGCACGTGATACCTTCCCCCACATCTCTCTACGAGCCCCGTCAGCTCCCCGTTCCTCAGGATGTGCTGCTCTGCGCTCTCCCCTAACATTTCCCCCCACGTGAACAGCACCACGGTGCGCCGCCAAACGTCTTCTCCGAGCAGACCCGCGTGCTCCTCTGCCGCTCTCCTGCACTTCTGCGTGCAGGTCAGGAAGGCCGGCATGAGCAGGAGGACGGCGTGCGGTCCCGGGTGACACCAGGCGACGCTGTCCAGAATGCTTTTCCTTTGCGTCGCGTCGGTCGGATCCGGTCCGTCTCGCCATTTCAGACCTAGCGGCTCCGCGACGGCAAGTCGCCGTCCGGCTACCTGACCTCTCCAGGACCTGAAGGTAGACCCGTCCGGTTTTTTGTACGCCTCTCCGCACAGGATGGTGACACCAGCGGGGGAGCGGGAGGACCAGGACTCCCCTAACACCACCACCCTCAAATCTTTGTTCTTTGAGCGTCTGTGACCCTGACTTGCAGATAAAAGCTCCAAATCTCGAAAGACCTTTGCCCTTTCTGGATCCTCTCTCATCCCTTCCTTTTCCTCGGCCGTCTCTTTTAGTGTTTCAAGGTGACAGTTATTGCTCTCTGCAGCTGACGCTGCTGTTCTCGTCCTCTGATCGTCCATATCTCTTCCCTTTCCCCTTCTCTCACTGACCTCTCGGTACATTAAATGCAAGTCGTCTTCCGAGTTCTCAGCTGCAGCTATCAGATCGAAACAATCCCTCTCACGGACGTTGTTGTCAACCTCATATTGTCCATTCTCTCTTTTGCGCAACCCTTCCTCCCGTTCTTTAAGATTCTGCTCCCATTTGCCCAATTTCTTGAGCGACGCCTTCAAATTTTTCTCCTTATTTTGAAGTTCTTCCTTCAGCAACGCCAAGTCTCTCCCCATCTCATCCAACTGCTGCGTCGCAGAGTTCACGTGCTCGTTTTGCACCTGCAGCTCTGACTTCCAGTTGAGCAGCCCCTGCTCTTCGTTTCTTAAGTAGTACTCCTTATTTTTCAGGTCCTTCCCTTGATCTTTCAGCCCCTTTACCTTCTCCTGAAGATCTTGACCGTGACAGTTTAGCTCCTTCTGTTTGCCCTCCAGAGCTCGGAGCAAGCTTTCCAGCTCCCTTTCCTTTCTCTCGATAGCTCGCGCTCTTGTGCTCGAGTCTTGCTCGTGTTTATCTCGCTCTTTTTGTTGTTTTTCCTCCCATTTGCTAAGTTGTTCTTCCTTACTTTCCAACTCTACCTCTTTTTCAACAAGCTCTATCTCTTTTGCGTCAAGTTCGTGTCCTCTTTTGCTCAACTCTTCCTCGTTTCTACTCAAAACCTGCTCCCTTTCCGCTACTTCTTTTTCCCTTTTCAAGAATTCCTCATCCTTCATTCTGAACTCACTGTCTCTCATTTCATCCATCTGCCTCTCTGCCTCTCCTCTCTCTTTCATCCTTTCTATCTCTACTTTCAGTTTGTCATTTGCCTCCTTTAATCCCTCGACCTCCACATCTCTCTCGTTAAGAATGCCTCGTGTCTCTGCTTCTACGCTCTTCACCTGCTGTTGATGTTTCCTAATTTCTTCTTCGCTCTCCTTCTTCAGCTCCTCGAATTTTATTTTCAGGTTGTCCGTCTCTTTTCTCATCTTCTCATTTTGCTCCCGCAGCTCCTCAACTCTCCTCCGACTTTCCTCGTATTTCTCTGTGACTTCGTCTGCGCGACTCGTAGCGTGATCTCTCTCCTCCGCGATGCATTCTACGCTCTCGTTCCCTCTCGCTATCTCCTTTTCGTACTCCTGAATCATGCTCGTCATCTCCTTCTCCATCTTCTTGGTGAGCTCCTTCAGCTCGGACTTCGTCTGCTCGATGGTTAGCCTCAGTTGGACGAGCTCTTTCTCGTTTTCTCCGTCTCGTCGCCTCAGTTCTTCCTCTTTCTCCCGAAGTTTTTCCATAATTTCAGCATCTTTTCTCCTCTCCTGCTCCGCTTGACGCTGCTGCATCTCGTTTATATCGGAAGTTTGGTTTTTATTGCTTTCTTTCAGCTCTTCGATTTCTTTTAAATAGTTTGCGCACATCTTTTTTGCCTCACCGTCTCTCTCTGCGAGAAGACATTTTGCTTCTTTTAATTCATTTGTTTTCTTGTCGATGATTTCTAACAGTCGGTTTAACTCCTTTTCTCCTATCTCGTCCTTTTCCCTCTGCTCTTCTTTCCATCTCCTCTCCCTGGAGTCGGCCTGTTGTTTAACACTTTCAATCTCACTTTCCTTCTCTTTTACTTTTCTCTCCGTCTCGTTTAAAAGCTCTGCTTTCATCTCCTCCATCTCTTGCTCTCTGTCCTGCAGTCGCTGCTCTGCCTCTCTCTTTTGATTCAGAATAATTTCTCCTCTCTCGTCGTCTTTCCTCTGCAGGATTTCGTCTACGTCCTTTATATGCTGATTCAATTTCTCTATCATTCTCTCTTTTTCGTGGAGTTTTTGCTCCATCTGTTTCGTGTGATTTAAACGGTCTCTTTCTCTTTCCTCTTCTCTTTGCTCCATCTCTTTCTTGTAATTCAAATGATCTATTTCTTTCTCTTCCTTTTCTTGCAGCTTTTCCTTCATTTCTTTCACGTTCAGTTTCAACCCTTCTATCTCTTTTTCCTTTTCCTCCAATCTTTGCTCCATCTCTTTCTTGTAATTTAAACGGTCTCTTTCTCTTTCCTCTTCTGTCTGCCGCCATTGTTGCTCAAGTTCTTTTAAATGTTCTTTAATCACGTCTGTTTCTCGTTCCCTTTCCTCCAGCTTTTGCTCCATTTCTTTCTTATAATTCAAATGATCTATTTCTTTCTCTTCCTTTTCTTGCAGCTTTTCCTTCATTTCTTTCACGTTCAGTTTCGTCTCTTCTATCTCTTTTTCTTTTCCTTCCAGTCTTTGCTCCATCTCTTTCCTGAGATCCATAACAAGCTTTTCCTTTTCCTTGTCACGTTCTTGCATTTTTTCTTTGATTTCATTAAGATGTTTTAACTCCTCCATTAGTCCGTCTCTCTCTTGCATTTGTTGCAAAATGTATTTCTCATGATTTTCCTTCATCGCTTCCTTCTCTTTTTCATTTTCCAGCACTTTTTCTTCTGTTTGTGCAGCGTGCTTTTGCTGCAGCTCTCTTATCTCTCTTTGTCTTTCCTGCAATTGTGTCTCAATTTGTTGTTTCAGCTCTTTAATGTCTCTTTGTCTTTCTTGCTCCATGTCTTTTATTTTATCACTGCACTGTTGTTGGACCTTTTCCACACCTTCCTCCTTCTCTTTCACTTTTCTGTCTATTTCCGCCTCCATTAGTTTTTTCATTTCATCCATTTTTCTTTCCATTTCATCCTGATGCTGCAGTTTTAGCGCTTTTTCTTTCTCCTGCAACTTCTGTGCCACGTCCTTTTTGTAATTAAGACGAATCATTTCCTTCTCTTTTTCATTTTCCAACATTTTTCCTTCAGTTTGGACGAGACACCTTTGCTCTAACTCTGCTATCTCTCTCTTTTTCGCTTGCATTTGTTCCTCCGTTTCTTTTGCAAACTGCTCTTTCAGCTCTGCAAACTTTCTTTGTGTTTCTCGCTGCGTGTCCTTTATTTCACTCTCATGCTTCCGTTTGACCCTTTCTATATCTTCTGCATTGTCTTTCAACTTCTGATCAATTTCTTCTCGGTGTTGAACTTTCATCGTCTCCATCGTTTTTTCTATTTCGCTGATTTTTCTCACCATTTCTTCCTGATACTTCAGTTTTATGCCTTGTATCTCTGTCTCTTTCTCATGCATCTCTTTCTGATGTTGTGTTTTCATTTCTTCAACTTTCCTCTCTGTATCTTTTTCATATCGCTCTGCGTTATCGAGAGTTATCTGCTTTTCCTCTGATGCTTTCTTCCTTATTTTGTCCCTCTCTTTGTCTTTTTCAAGCAGTTTTATTTCCATCTCTTTCTTTAGTTTCTCTTCCATCTCTGCCATCTCCCTGTTTTTTTCTTCTTCTTTTCTCTCCAGAATATCACTGTGGAGTCTTTTAGTCTCGCCCATTTCTGCTTTTAAGGAATCAACTTTTTCCATCCACTCTGCTTTCTCTTTCTTGTGCAGCTCTACACTTTCTTCCAATTTCTTCACCCACTCTTGTTTCTTTGCTTTAACGGCGTCCTCCCTCTGTTTTCTCTCGTGTTCATTTTCGGCACCAGCGTGCTCAAGGTCGAGCAGCTTCAGCTGCTGCTCGTCAATTCTCTCTTTCAGCTCCTCGATCTCTCTCTCTTTTAGCTCCACGTTAAGCATCGCCTCGTCCCTTTCTCTTCTGCTCTGGTTTAGAGCTACGCCGATCCTCTCATTTTCTACACTCAGATCCAGAATTTCTCTCTCTTTATCCTCCGTGAGCCATCGCATCCTCTCCTCCAGCTCCCCGATGTCATTCCTCCGTTCGTCCATCCTCCTGTCCTCGTCCTCCTCTTCTTCCCTTTGAACGTCGGCCTTTCCGGGCGATTTCACCTTTTTCTTCCGGTCAAAAAACCACCGGATTCTTTTCATCTCCCTCTCTCTCATGTTTTTCAACTCGTCCTCCTGACGAAGCATTTTATCTCCCATCTCTTTCAGCCGCTGGTTGAACTTCTCGTTCCTGTTCCGGCTCAAATCCCTGACCTCCTGAACCAGTCCGGAGAAAGCCTCGCACCGGTTCATCGCGGCCATCTTTTCCACCTTCTGCAGGAGCTCCGTCACCTTACGGGAGCCTCCTCTTCCTCCTCCGTCTGCGATGACGTGGTACCGGCCCCGGCACTTCTCCAGCAGCCACCGGAGGTCCCTGCCCCCACCCTGGATGTGCTGCTCGATGTCCACCCCCTCCCGAAGCTGATCCTCGTGGGTGAACAGCAACATCGTGTGCCTCCACACGCCCTCGCCCAGCAGCTCCAGATGCTCCCTGACGTGCGGCGCCCTCACCAGCGTGTCCACCCTGAGAGTCAGCAGGAGCGCGTGGGGCCCCGGGGGACACAAGGCCACGCTGCCCACAATCTCCCTCTTCACCCTCTCGGGCGTGGCACCCGGCACGCCTCCCTCCCAGCCGGGAGTGTCCACCACCGTCACCAGACGCGCGGCCACCTCGGCCTGCTGACGGACGCACTCCTCTGTTACCGCGCCGGCCTGGAAGAAGTCCGTAGTGCCCAGGATGGTGTTCCCGGCGGAGCTCTTTCCTGTTTCACGCTCGCCCAGGAGCACCAGTCTGACCTCGGGGAGACGGCGGGGGACCTTGGAGAACGACTGGTGGGCGTCTAGCTCGGACCCCTGGAGGCCGTCGCCTGGAAGGGAGAAAGGTAAATATATTCATCATCAGCGTGCGCTCATACGAAGTTTATAAAAGAGAACACCACCTAAATTAAGACTTCCAATATGTTAAATCAATATTGAACATGATCTCAAAACCAGAAACCAGAGACATAAGACTTGTGATGTCATCACGTATAAAACCTGACACAGACAAAGAATGGGAGACTGATTTTGTGGACCCACAGAATGCTTGTTTTCTTTTTTATACCCAAATGAGCTTTGTTCTATTGTAGTGTCCTCAGTCCTGAAAATGTACCCATATCAGGGTTTTTCCTGGCTCAGAATGGGCCTTTGTGGGGGGGGGCAGCTGTGGAGTTGAAATTAAAGATGTTGCATTTAAGTTTATGTTGTGCTTGTTCAACAGCTGTTTGATAAATTGCTATTAAACATTTGGGGAGGATTTGAATTTATATTTTTTATTCTCAATTCTTATCATTTTGGTGCTGGTGATTTTCCTTTGGTTTTGGCTAAAACCTCTTTTGGGGGACGCTGAAAATTCCTCTATGCAGAAAAACCCCTGCATATACTCACAGCATTCCCCTGGGTGGAGCAGTAGCACACTTTATACTTGATGACATCACAAATTTGAGTTTTAGCACTGTAGTTTTTGGATTTGGGAGAGCTGTTCATATTTACTAATATTTTGGACTGTTTTAGACCATAAGAATAACATGTATGAATTTAGAAAATGGCTGTACTTCCCCTTTAACGCTGCATTAATCAGTTTTTTTTGCCACTAGCGGCCAGAAAAACATTTTTAAAAAGCTAACAAACATACAGGCACTACTAGCTTCTTGGCTTAATAAGTCGTTATTGCTAATGTGTTAGCAAACAAGTTAGCTACACATTCATTTCAATGTCATAATATAATATCTTTATTTATATTGCACTTATCAAAACAGTTACAAAGTGCTTCACATAAAAACAAATAAAAAATCATGGCAATAACAAAATACAAATACTAAAAGAGCAATATACAGATGAAAATAGTAAAACCAATAAAACAGATTAAAAACTAGAATCAAATAAAGAAATCAAAATAAAGAAATATGCATTATATAATGCACTATAATGCATTATAACCACATTCATAAGACATAATGCATTTATAAGGCTTTATAAAACTCTTTATACATGTTTATAATCATGCATGACAACTTATAATAAGGTTTATAAAGTATAATACATGGTGGACATATTGTATTATAAGAATCTGAGTCCTGGTTTCTGAAGTGGAATAATGTCTTATTAACGTCAATATTACAGCATAGCATGACTTTGTGAGCTTTAAGGGACAGCACTGTATTGATCTATTGATCAGCTTTATCATTAGTTTTAAAGTAACCATTTCGATTACGAATATGTGATCAGTTTATACAAATAATAACGCCTATTTGGTAATTTGCGCCGGCGTTTTCACATAAAACATTATGAATGCAGAACTTTTTATGTTAGTTAAGTTATCATGCAGGATTATAAACATTTACAAGTTGAGAGTTTTATAAAGCCTTAGAAATGCATTGTAATGTCTTATGAATGTGATTATAATACATTATAAAGTGTTAGCAGAAATATTCTTGGCCTCTTCTTAAATCTAAGTCTGATATTCACTCCTCTTTTAGCTCTTGTTTTGGTCTCTACCAGCTGCTAAATGCTCCACTTTGTTCACCAGCCATTCATTTAAGCATTCATTTCTATTTTCCAATAAGAATCCATTCAGCAGGTTTTCATTGTGATTTCATGTATTTGAGAGGACTTTTACAAATGGAAGATATTGAAGAACTCACTCATTAGAGCAGCTTTGATGGTCCCTCTCTGCACCTGCGCCTCCATCTGCCTCTGTTTCTTCCTCCTCTCCCTCGCTCTCCTCTTCCCGTCTGCTTCCAGACCCAGCACCGTGTGATCCATCTCTAGATGACTGCTCCCTCCTCCTCTCCTCCCCTCCGCCAGCTCCTCCAGCTTCCTCATCAGCTCTCTGACCTGCGTCCCGTCTCCTCTGCTGCGGTTATCCACGACATGGTATCTGTCCCCGCACTTCTGGAGGAGCCTCTGGAGCGCCGGGCCGCTCGTCAGGATCCGTTGCTCCATGGACACCAGGCCTAGCTCGTCCCCCCTGGTGAACAGCAGCATGGCGTGCTCCCAAACTCCTTTCCCCAGCGGCTCCAGGTGCTCCTCTATCTCTGCGATGTAGTCCTCTGTCACCGCGGCGCAGGACCGCACCACCAGGAGCACAGCGTGGGGCCCGGGCGGGCAAAGCGACACGCTCCGTAACGTCTCTCTCCTCACCCAGTTGGGGGTGCTGTTGAGCGGGTAGTACCACTCCCACCCCGGAGTGTCCACCACCGTGACTTTCCTCCCTGCCACGTCGGCTCGCCTTTTCACGCACTCCTCCGTGGGCTTCCCGCTCTCGAAGCCTCCCGCTCCTCCCAGGATGGTGTTGCCCGCCGCGCTCTTCCCGACTCCTTTCCTGCCCAGGAGGACCAGTCTGAGGTCGGGGAGCGGAGGAGGGGCGCTGCGGGAGGCGGGGGGGCGTTGCAAGTCCATGGTGGCCTGCAGACTCTCATCTGTGAAGAGAGGGAGAAGTACTTCCTCACTGCACCGTACCGGGTAAGCTGAATGACACAAAACACACAAGTGTGACAGAGATCAGTCATCGAGTGTCTGCTTTACACTTTTTATTTACACTTTTATTTCCAACATGCTAATGAAACCTTCCTTTTCATTGTAACTGGATCGTTTACTTGCTAATTAATCTAGGCTGCATCCAAAATCGCATACTAGTTAGTACATACTCAGTATGTATACCAGTGGTTCTCAAACTTTTGTTCTTAAAAATACTTTCAAGCCCCTCCCTCGCCCTCAAATCCACACACACAACCACACTCTCAGACACGTCCTTTGCTTGCAGACTCAAAATTTATTTGAAACGTGTCTGTAATTATTACAGAACTGCAGCTTCAGTGTGCGGAAAAAAGGAACGGAAGGAAAGGAAGTAATTTAGAGCGCAGCGTTAAGTTTTTACAGTGTAACAGCAAAATGGACAAAAAATGGCAAGTTTACCAACTCCCTGGGAATAAACAAAAACCTGAGCATTTTCTCTGCAAGAATAACACGAGTCCAGAACCTGGACCTAAATAACATTACCAGAGATGTAATCTAAAATGTGCAAAAAAATGAACTTTAAACATTAAACTGCATTTGCTATCAGAAAGTACATACTTGTATTATTCACGTCACACACTAAGGTGCCTCTATACACACTTATTTCAAATTTATAATACTCAAAGGAATACTTCACCCTCAAAATGACCATTTGTACATCAGTTACCCACCGAGTGTTGAGTTGAGTCCGTGAAGAATAATTAGTTTTAGTCACACGTCTCCACGGTGAACGAAGAATCCAAAACAGAGGAAATCTTTGATGAGTTGAATACAGAGGGGGCCGCATTTTACAACGGCAAAACTACATCAAAACATCTATTTACAAACTCTCACACAACTCGTGCAGTATAATCCAAATCTCATTTATCCAGTAATATGCTCAATACTGAATTTATGCTCAAACTTTACTATATAAAACACTTCTAGACTCGTCTTGTCTGTTTTAAATAGTAAGGTTTTAGCGTTTGGAAAGTACTGATAACACGACTGCATCAATGGATTATACTACTACAGCATATATTACTTGTGCGAGTTTGTAAACGGATGTTCTGATGTAGTTTTGCCGTTGTTAAACGCTGCCCCCTATTACTTCAATTCATCAAGGATTTTCTCTGTTTTTGGATTCTCCGTTCACCGTGTAAGCGCGCAACAAAAACATTTTCTTTCTCACGAATTCAACTCAACACTGGGTGAATAACTGATACACAAATGGTCATTTTGACAGTGAAGTATTCCTTTAAGCGAACAAAGAATGCAAGAGCTTTGCAATAAACTCACCACCATTCGTGACGATGACCGGACTGTCACGACTGACGTTCTCGTCTGTCGTGTCCATCACCCCTCCGTCCGCTTTCTTCCTCTTGCCCTTCCTCTTCCTCTTTTTGGTTCCTGTGTGTCTTTTTACAGGAAGAGTTTCTACACCGTCGTTGTGAAAGAAAGAAGATTGCTGCCGCACAAACTGAACACGGAAAGTGGAAGAATTGCCGCGTCACGTGACCGACCTGTGGTTTTCTGACATGCTCTCATTCAAGACGACAGGAAGTTAAACGATGGCACGGTGAGCTTCTCTGACACATTTCTGTGCACATGCTTGCAACACACACACATGTACATGCTGCACGCAGATGCAAAGATGATATTTGTGTATGCACACACAGAACATGTGCATGCTGAGGCACACATGCAGGCTCCATGATTAGAGCTTCAGAGCTCATTACCGTCAGACGCTGTCCTGTGGTAAAAGTGTGGCACTTCTGTTTCCTTTACCCACAAGCAGAATCACACAGAGCGAACTCGGTGGTTCCTGCCTCAAATTATGCCGTCAAATTACTGAGAAGGACCAGAGTGAGCCAACAGCAGACAGAAGTTAGTTTTATACAAAGTGCAAATCATGAAATATTGCAGTAATCTATGAGTGTTTTCACTAAATCTTTAGTTTCATGCAAATACTAATTTTGGGATCAAAATGTCACATAGTATACAAACTAGTGGTCGACCGATATGTGTTTTTCAACGGCTGATACCGATATTTAGAGAGCAGCACGATGGACGATTTATAGTGC
>JAOVVB010231250.1:0-24202 GCA_028570985.1 Heterobranchus longifilis
GCATGCATATGATTTGATATGACAATTTGTGTGTGCATGAGTGAGAGAAAGAGAGAGAGAGAGAGAGAGAGAGAGAGAGAGAGAGAGAGAGAGCAGGTGCACCTGTTAGGAGGAGGTCTATTAGTTGATCCCAGTGGAGGCATTAACCCCTTGGCTCTCAAATTAACTCATGAAGCATCACAGTAAAAGATTTTCACAGGATTAAGCGAAAACATATACTCACATACACAACTACTATTACATATTTGTGAAGCAGCATTATGTTTTGTTAATAATATCACAGATTAGCAACTTTGTTCACTGTGTACTAGTTGTGGAAGAGGGTTATTCGTGTGTAGTCTGTCTAGACTTGTCAATACTACAATAAGGTTTTTTAATAAGGTAAAATCATGTGATAGTCCTAAACGTCATAACATGTACACAATTGCACATATTTACCCCTGCCTAATGGTGTGTTCAGAGCGTTTGGTGTGATTACATACAAAGTCAACGCATACATGCCACGCTTTGCGAGAATTGAAGAATTTCTACTTGAGCGAGAAATTTGCATGATGCTGTCATGAAAGCCTATCAGCGTTTAGATTCTCCTGACATCCTGACGTTGTTGAATCAGAAATGGTCTGTGGGAACCCAGCGCTCTACGATAGTACTTAAGTTTATTTTTACAGAATCAGGATGAAAAAGGAGTTTGCTTGGAGAAAAGTAAACGAGGAAGTTGGACTACCAGGTAAGTTCTGAAAATATGTGTCTCTTATTTGTTATATTAATGGAGCAGCCACAATGTTAGCATAACTGACCGATTTGAACTCCATTCAGAAAACAAGCAGTTTAAACGTGCTGTCATTTTGCCGACAGACCTGACAAAGCATGAATTCAGACTTTGGGTTGATAGCGCTCACGCTCCTCCTCGGTACGTCTTGCGTGAGTAACACGAATAAACACATATGATTCCGCCGTCAAACTTGCGCAAATAACGCAAGACAACATTTGACATGTTACATTTTGGCTGAAGATGGAACATTTGTCTGCTCCGCAGGGACAAAACATTCATATCCTGTTACATTGACTCAACACCACACACAACAGAAATAGTCTACATCAGTACAGGCACACTGTGGCATTTACAGTAAGTAGCATACAGTGAGCTCTTTATTTGATGCATCCACTTAATTTCATCTTGCTGTGAGCAGGAAACATAAAGCTTGTGATCTTTGGTCATATGGTTTTTATTTGTGTCTGATGACTTCTGTACTAAAGATAATTACTATTGTTCTGTCGCTGTCTTTGTCTCTGCATTAGCCTTAAGGCTGCACGATTAATCGTTAAAAGACTAATCTCAATTCAGGCATCTCATTTCTGAAGGACAATGATTCGGCCACATTTGCTTTGGGGACTTGCATATTTAGAATGAGTTCTCATAATAATAATAACAATGGACCAAAGTGATGTGAAATTGCATCATTTAAATTGGAAAATGTAAAATGTTCTTGGGGGAGCACACCCAAACCCCCCAACCAAATACGTACACCTAAATCTTCCACAAACTTTTAGGGAAACGCTGAAGATCTACTGAATCAGGACTGCACGATTAATTGAAATAAGATCGTGGTGATCATATTGCTTGTACTGTCTACATGACGACAATATGGACTGCAATAAATAAGAATTGTGGAAGAAATTGTGATTCTTGTTTTGACGAGAATCGTGCAGCCCTAGTTAGCCTATGTTCCCACACTGCAGAGAGAACGTAATGTTTATATGTTAATGTTTAATAATGTTTTAATATAGTGAATGCAATACAATTTAAAATCATCATATTTCTGAAATGGTTAAAGCAACAGAAAGAGAGAGTGGAAAAAGAACAGAAGTACAGTCTCAGAGAAGTGTTAAGATATTCACTCAAGCTGCTCGATGTCCAAACTGACAGCTAGAAGACATATGGCTGTCATTTATAATGCACTAACCATGCCACTGGCAACATAGAGAGAATGCGCGTGCGTGTGTGTGTGTGTGTGTGTGTGCGTGTGTTCAACAGGCCAATCTATGTATGCATCAACAGGCCGGTGGTTCAATCATCCACCCACAGATGCTATCATAAAACACGTACACATTCATAAACAGACAGCAATGTTAGAAATGGGAACATCAATTTAATGACATACTATTATTTTTTTTATTTAGAGACTTTTATAGTACATTAATGACTCTGGAAAGTGATGATACACAGGTCCATTCTAAATGCAAGTTCTTGTGTTTTTGGGGGGGGATTTCTAATGATTCGAGTTGTTTTTTAACCTTGTCATGGCAAAGTCACATATTTCTGTAATGTAACCAACACAAAAACATATCTTGCTTCACACCATATGGAGCTCAATAATAAATATGAATCTGGCTAACAGAGTCTGGAAACCTGCCTATAAGGTCCATCATAGTCATTCACAAATGTAATACTCATATAAACTAATGAATGTATTATGGAATATATAAATAGTTAAGTAAAAAAAATAAAAAAAAGTAAAACTGACATTTAACAATATCAATCAACAGTTCCATGTAGGCAATAATTTAAAAAAATAATCAGAAATCATTATGAAGTAGTGTCATATAGTATCATATAGAGAGTATGCCCCCTTTTAGTCGATTATTTGGCCGTTTTGGTCTCAGTCGATTTCTTTAGTTGATTAGTCGTCTTTTATGCTTTTTTATGCTGAATGACTTATTTCCAAGAAACTTATGAGCACATCTCTGGTAAATACAAGATTTAAAATGTTGCTTTTGCATGCCTCTTTGTGGAGAAACTCAGTTTTACAGATCTGTCAATTAAATCAACAGCCCTAATAGAGAGATCCCTGTTGATAATGCATGCGTGTGTTTGTATCCAGAACAGACCAGAATCTTCTACAAGAGAAGCTCGTCTCAGGCTAATGATTACAGCTTCGATATTGCAGATAGGCCTCATTACACTAACAGTCTAATGGAGTTAAATGGTGATGGGATGTCTGGATTAAGGTTAGGTTAGTGGTTCAGGTATGGATTACTGCAGACCCACATCACTGGGTTCTGTGGTATAGCTACACACAGTCACACTATAGACCTGTGCAGTTAATCAAACAATGTAATCCTGTATCTATTTTAGCTTTCAATAACAAAAATTAATGTTTCCCGATGCCTTGTAAATAGGTCTTTCTTTGCCAAAATATGTCGTTCAGGGGATTTTGAAGCGTGACAAGTATAGTCTGTGTAGTCTCCCTGAGTCACACCTTGGCTACAGTCATTTTGTCACAACCTCAGTAATTGCTGCCAGAAGTGAGTGAGTTCCCCTGAAGGCCCCATTCTCAACATTCGGGTCAGGGCTAACTATGTAACTATGCAAACCTAACCCCAAATGTTGGGTGGGGATGAGACAGAGAAGAAGAAATGTGAGGGCAGAATGCAACAAATGAAAGTTAGATCACAAGTATAGAAAGATACAGAAAAAAAAGAAAGGTGAGATGAGGGGATTTGAGGGGAGAGAAAGAAGAAAGCCACAACTGTTCTGATCACATTTAGCAGAGGAAAGTGCACCCTTTCTGATTGTGAGTCCATGCGGATGTACCCGTTTCTTCCACGGACAGCGGGAGAGAGACTGTGATGGAGAAACTGATCTAATTGCATCCCAAGAATGCTTCTGAGATCATACCCACAACCAAAGTAAAGAGAAGTATCTAATTAATTATCAACAGCCTGTAAACCTCAATGAACGTCTCACACACACACACACACACACACACACAAAAGTACACAAAGATGATGACAAAATGAACTTTCCTCCAACCATTCTGCGCTCTCTCACATTGTTATAGAGTGGCCTTGTTAAAGGAGAGACAGCTGCCAAGTGTGAAGTCTACAGCGACAGTGTGTTCTTGTCTAATGACAGCCTGTCCACTGTGTCCATCTGAAGGCAAGTAAGTGAGACAGAAAGCAAGAGGAAGAG
The DNA here is from genome assembly GCA_028570985.1 of Heterobranchus longifilis. Taxonomy (NCBI): domain Eukaryota; kingdom Metazoa; phylum Chordata; class Actinopteri; order Siluriformes; family Clariidae; genus Heterobranchus; species Heterobranchus longifilis. The sequence goes on from JAOVVB010231250.1 coordinate 3,974, forward strand.
GGAAAAGATTGAGAGGCTGGCTGGCCACAGCAGCTCTGTAGCGGTCAAGGCCTCACAGCACATTCCAGTTGACCAGAGGAGCAAACAGAGCTGATTCATGATCCTGCTTTGTAGCTGCCTGGTGGTACGTGTGGCTGCTTTGGCTGTGATTCACCATGTTAAAGAGTATACAGGCACTCCCACTGTTTCTACCTTCAGTCATTGAATCATTGATATAGAGTCATTGATAAACCTGCTGTCTGTACTCCAGGCTCGTACTAAATTACGGTGCATGAAAGAGTCTTCTACAAACTGTTTCATTAAATATGGAATACATCAGATATGGAGAATTTCTTGACACATATGAAGGCCGCACTCTTCTGTTCACCTGATGCAGAGCATAACAGTAGGGATGCAACTAACGCTTATTTTCATTATCGATTAATCTGCCGATTCTTTTTCCGATTTGACGATTAGATGATGCAGCTCACTGACGACTGACTGAGGACACCTGTGTGAAGATGTGGGTAGAGTCTTTATAAGTGGCTCCTTACTTTGCCCACAATCTCTCCTTAACACAAGAATTTCCTTATTTTATTCTTTTTGTAAATAAATATTGTTTTTTGTTGCATCTGGTTCCTCATGTCATGGCTTTCGAGCCAGTTGTAACACTCTCAATCAACTAATTGATAAATCGACTGATTGTCGTGAGTTCTACATAGTGTGAGCCTATGTGAGTCTAGAGTGAGTGTTAGTTAGCAGGACAGTGAGGGACAGGAGGGGGAACACGGTTAATAGCAGGGGTGTAACGGTACACAAAATCTTCGGTTCGGTACGTACCTTGTTATTGTGGTCACGGTTTGCTATGTTTTCAGTACAACAGGGAAAACAAAAAAAAATGCTGAAAATATCTATTTTTTTCATTTATTTTGAAGAGTATAAACATTAAACAGTGGCTCATTGACCATAATAAGGCACTTAAATATTGCATCTTGTCAATAATAAAAAATAAATAACACAAATGTCAGTAATGCCCCACCACTCTGTCCTGTTGATCTGACTCCTGATCTGCAGCAAAAAACACTCTATAGCATTAGTTATTTGTCACGGTGTGAATCTGCGGGAGGAGGCTGTGGGGAAGACTCGCATTCCGCTCTGTTTTTGTTTCGTTCCGCCAATCCACACATTCTGTTGGCACCGTCCTAAATTAAATGTTTAAAGTGTTTCCACAGATACACTCGACTTCAGTTGAACAATCTTTGCACACATTTAGACACAACTCGTTGTCCATTGAGCTCAACTAACACCGCTAACCAGGCTAAGCCGACTAGCATGCTACAGCTGACAACAACTGGTGCGTGGCCAAAACATTCTGGGTAAAATTCAGTTCCACGTGTGCGGGTAGTAGACATAAATAAACTATTTAGACATGTTTGGGTCACAGGGTGTACTGGACCAATGATGCGTACCGGACTGAACGTCCTGTGCCGAAACGGTTCGGTACGAATACACGTACCCTTACACCCCTAGTTAATAGTTTTCTGTAATTAACCAAACTTTAAAATTGTTGATACATCATACATCACACGTTTGTATCTATCTTAGCAAATAATAATATTTGCTGATACTGCAATTAGCTGGCAAAAATAGTTTTTTATCAGGGTCCAAAATGCATCAAAAAAGGCAGTGATATCCAACTGCTAAACTTGACACAAGCAAGACACCAAATACGTCAGTAGGAAATCTGAACTGGACAGCTTGACGCTGAATGCATTACAGGCTGGAACAATCCTGCAGGTAGCCAAGTGCACAGCACATTTTTTCTGCAGACACACAAGGTTAGGAACATAATTGTGGCACTGAAATTAAGCATGCTATAATCAAAGCATACGCAAAAATACTGTAAATGCATAAATATGATGGATACAATTAGACTTATATAACTGCATCTACCACAGTGGCAAATTATGATGAATTGAAGCACAACCTTTATGTGGGAAACAGTGGGGCTGACAGTGTTGTGAACCCATAAGTCCTCTGTATATTATGATGTATGACACACTGAAGCACACAGAGCAATAGATCACATGTCGGGTGATGGCGAAAGTGCTGCTCGCTTAAACGCTATGTGATGATAAATTAGATAGCTGAGTCACAAGAGGAGAGGAGAGGAGAGGAGAGGAGGATGTAACTAATAACCAAACTTCTGAACAATTGCTTGCAATCAGTGTCAAAATTACAAGCAAGTTTCACCTGAGTGGGCACTTTTGGATGAATGGATAGCACTTCCCCTTCACCACAAATCCAGTATCGGGTTTCTCTCTGCGGCTCTAATGTACAACAGTGAGCAGGGGCTCAGTGGAAGGTGATCTGGGATCTGTGGTTGGGAGACCTTGTCAAACCTCAGGCTGCTTTCACATTTAGAACAACAGCAGGGTATGAGGTGCTACTCGGCTGCTCTATGCAGGGAGATAAGCTCTGCAACAAGGCTGGAGCTGGCAAGCATACTGCTGCTCTCCACTTTGAGTGACTGCTTCAGTGTGTGTGTGTGTGTGTGTGTGTGTGTGTGTGTGTTAGGGGCTATGGGAGGCATTTATGAGAGTGGTTATAAACTGCTGCAGCTAGGAGGGTTTGACCACTGCCTGCCTTGTTTGTCACACATGCTCTGATGCTGCTGGATATTAAAGTTAGGTAGTGGGAAGAAGTTGCATGTGCGAGACAGCATACCAACATATGCATGCATGTGTGTGTGTGTGTGTGAGTGAATTTGAGTTAATGATTGGCTGCTGCAGCTGAGTCAGCAGGCTTGGCCCCAGCTACCCAACCCACTTCTCCTGTCCATTCTTTCCTTCCTTCCTCTAGCCGGCTCTTCCTTCTCTGTTTATTTATCCCCTCAGTGTCATTACTTAGCCTCCGTTCTTTTTAAACTTTCTCCTCTCTTCACTTTTTTCCCCACCTCCAACCACTCTCTCATCCACTGAGGCTTTGCATTAATAATATAGCAGGAAGTTGCACATGCAGGCTTGTATGCAAACACAAGTATTTGAAACCTCACACACTCATAACCACAAACAAACACGTGCATATAACTCATAAACCACCAGATGAACACCTATTCAAATCATGTGAGCAAACAGACATAGACCTGCACACACTGTGAAAAAAAAGTGTGTGCAGAGTGAAGTTAAAGACAATGAGGAAGGAGTACAGCTGCTTCCACACACTGTCACATGACATTTAGAAGATTAGGTACATTTTATTCAGAAGACAGTTCATAAGAGCAGAGTGAAGAATTTCAACATTTCATCATCTGTTTCCCTGAAATAAATGATACACTTTTCAACTCTTAAGTTAAAGGACACATTTTAAAAGGCCAGTGTCCGTAGTGCTAATGGGTGAGTCACCACTTGTTTATGTAACAGTAGAGCTCAAGTGGCATATCAACAAGTTGTGTTTAATTTAACCTGAATAGGTGCTGCTCTGCATCAAACCAAAAGTGAAACATGATAAAAACCACTTGCTAAACCACACACAGTCTGCACAGGGCAGGGCCATCCCCACCCCCATCACCTAACAGCATGCCCACTGACACGTGAAAGTGATGGTACCATGTGGAACCTGGTTTCTCTCGTTTTCGTTAACATAAAACACAAAAAGGTTGACACATACAAAAGACTCCAGTTCAGGATAGAAGTTGATCCATCCATCCTCAAGGTTTGCCATTTTCCCTAGCTTTTGGACAGCCTTGTATATGGACCAAGTACAGTCACCATAAAAGCAAGCATCAACATCCACAGTCCTATATCTAGCAGTGTGCTTGAGGACACCGAATCCTTGATTGAATTAATCAGCTATGAATATAAATCTTCCCAATGCAGAAGACTAAATATATATTTTAAAAGGTCCAGAGTGGACTCTTGACAGTGTGTGTGGGTTCCACCAGAAAACATTAGTCTGACACTTTATAGAGCTCCAGGAGTTGACGCAACCCTGTAATCCAGTCACCGCCATTTTGGCAGGAAAGCGACCGGGAGTATGCCGGTCAAATGACAGTGAACATGGGGGATAGCTGTTGTGCCAGAACAGTCAGGGACAAGGGACATTTTATTCCTAAAGATCCTGAAAGATGACAAAAATAAAACATGCTAGAAGCAAATAGAAGAAGAGTGAGTGATAGGAATTCAGAAGCAACGGATCCACTTCATATCAGGTAACATTAACGTTACACAATGCAACGCTAACATTAATATCTTATTTATTTAACAAGCTTTTATTATGGTTTCTGACCATTTTCAGCATTGAAAATTAGCACCAGCCACCAAATGCTGATAAAATATGCAAGTGGCTGCTAGATTTGCTTCACTCACCAGCCACAAAAACAATGTTAATCTATTGAGTGGCCGGTAGATTTTGGAATCCACCAGCCACAATGGCAGGTGGACAAAAAAAGTTAATTTCCAACCATGGTTACATTACACTGCCCACTGCTTATGCTAACATTAAGCGACACTTACCCTTCCAGTGACAACAAAACAATTCTTAGCCGGTAGACTCCAAAGTGGAATATTAATCACGAATCCAGGTTTCATTCATTTGCAATTAAAGCGTGCATTGAACTTTGATGGCTTGAAATCGACGCTGGAGCCATTAATTTTTTCTCAGCCAACATGTAAACAAAACGAGTCATGTGACACCCAGAGCTCTATGGGTTACACATTATAACAAGGTTTGGATGATGTCCCTGTGGTACCACTGACTGAGTACATCAACCTAAGCATGCAAAAACAAGTATCATTCTGCTGCTTTCATAATTGGAATCTGACTGTGTACAGTGGAAAATGCAGAAGACAGAAAGTTGGATATTTTAAGTGGGTCAACCTTCATTCTTCAAACATGACTACTGTAAGTAATAAAACAGGAAACTAATTATTTCCATCCATCAACTCTTGCGGCAGATGTGTGTTCTGAAATTCAACAGCAACTTCTGCAAATAGAGCTTCATTTTAGACAAGAAATTAGGGCTGCAGCTAACAGTTATTTTCAGAATGGATTAATCTGCTGATAATACTTTCGATTAATAGTTTGGTGTAATACATCAGAAAACAGTAAAAATGTCCAAGCACAAAATCACTTCACTATGTACGACGAAGAAAAGCAGTGAATTCTCACACTTGAGAATTTGGAGTGGTCAAATATTTGGCGTTTTTGCTTGAGAAATGACTCAAATGACTTTCTAATCGATTAATTGCCTAATCGTTGCAGAAATAGGTCCTGTGAACAAACTCACGAAGAATACAAAAAAGTATCAACAGAAAACAACCAATTGTCCATCTCTCTGACGTCAATAAATGGTGTTTGTCAGAGGAACCAACCTTCATTCCTCACACGTCAGATCACATCACAATCTACACAAGATCACAACAGGGTGAGATTACACACTGCTTTGTCCACTGATGTCTAAGCTAACATTTAATATCCATAAGGTTTCATGAGCTCTGAACCTAATTAATTGTGTACTCACGGTTCTCTGTGCTGTCATTTATTCTGCCCATATTGTGTACACATTCGAGCCCATAGCATTGTGTACTTCAAACCACAATTCAATCATTACTGACAAGATATTAAATGCATTGTGGTTTACTTAATGTCCAACTTAACAAGTGAGAAAACATCCTGTATAACTATAGTTCTCTTGTCAGTGCAATTAGCTGTGCTCAAATAACATCTCAAATAATGTGCTCTTCTGACAACACACCTCAGCTTTTGTGACGTGTAACAGGTGACAATAGTACTCGTATTGCATTAGCTCAGCACGACTGACCCAACACTGACTGAACCCATCCTCTTCATTACAATGTAAGCACTGTGTAAAGGAGGTATTATACATGCACTAAATAACCAAGGGAAGGAACGCTGACTGATTTTTAATTCGACTGACATTAAAAATCTCGTCTCATCCTTCTCAGCCCTGATAGTGTCCAGCCCTTATAGGTGCAGGAGGCAGAAAGCAAAAAAACGCCAGAATTCGAAGCAAAGTGGGACCTCTTCTTGCAGCTCACTGCCTTCCCTATCTTTGTCCAGCAGCTCCAGTCCCTCCCACCACAACACGCATGGTTCATGGAGTACCATTCATTCATTTCGGCCAGATGCCATAACTAACTAGTTCAATGAGGATTACCGTCCTGTTTTCTTTGCAAACGTTTGGACCTGTAAAGCTCTTTGAGATGACATACTGTGATTCATCAACATGAACTTGAATTAGCTGCAGCCTGTGAGCCTGTGGCTATCATAGTGGCTATGTTTGCGGAAGGCTAATCTATTAGCAGCATTTTCTCTCCATCTCTGAGACGCTTTGCCGATATTGACACTTGTTTTCTTCTTTGTGTTGTTTTATTGCATTTGTCACCTTGTTTAGATTCTGACAATAAGGTAAATATCTGTGAATTGTTTCAGAGATGGAGAGAAGATGTTGGTAATGGTTTAGCCTGCAAACTAGCCTCACGGAGCGGCGTGCTGTGATGCAGCCAGTGGCCACTCCAGGTCCGATAAACAGTGCTAAATGTTGATTTTAATGTTTATAAGCCTAGTGTTAATACCGGCTCATCTGTACGTTTCCTCTCACACCGCCTCCACCGCCTCCTCGTTCGGATGGCAGCAGTAGGAGCTACCGTGGCTTCGGCCTCGATCTGGGCCTTGTAGCACACTAATGTTGGTATCCGACCAAGGTGACTCTGGAGGCGGTGTGAGATGTAAACATGGCAGATGAGATGGCAGGTCCCCAACAGAGTAGCTCTCCAGACTGTTGTTACAGCAAATGTCTGCTCCCTGAACAATAAACTGGGCTGCATTTATACACAATTTTGTCCGTCTATGTACTGTACTGCACTGTATATAGATGGATCTAATAGTTTAGCCGAGTTAGCTGTAGCACCTTTGGCTTCTTTTATCGAAGTCACACGCATCTGCGTTTGTCAAACAACCAATAGAAACGCACTCTCTCTGAAATGAGGCTGTGATTGGTCCAAAGTCTGTCTGTCACATCCTAGATTTTCTAAAGCCTGAAACAGAGCCAAGACAAGGTGCAAAAGTCTAGTTTTCTCTCAGACCACTTGAATTACAATATGATGAAAGGTTATTGAATGAATGAATGAAACCTTTATTGCCCCTAAGGGAATTTGTCTTGCACCAAGAGCATAAAAACAATTATTATTATTATGGATTGTTGCCCAATGACACCAAATATTCTACCTACCCAAGCTTATAGTAGTAGTCTCACGTAGCCAGACCTATCTCCACAGCACTGTGTCCATGCTGGGGGAAAGTCTGGATTCAATGCGCTTTCACTCCAGAATAGGGAAAAAAACCTCCCTGGCCTATTTGTATTTGCTTAAACCAATCACAGTCGTCCTGCGGTGGCACACCCCGACAGTGCCTCACTGAAACACCTCCACGAAAATGTTGTGAACATTAATCTTTGTAGATCTTTACAATTATTCACTGAAAGAACAGTGCACAATCCAAATCTTCAAAACTTGGCATTTTCAGCATGTAGGTTGATAACTCGGAGACTGTTGTTGAAGTCAACAACAATAACAACAACAACAACAACAACAACAACAACAACAACAACAAGTAAGGCTTTATCCAGGCACGGTTCACATAGTAAGCCAGACTGGCCCTTAAATAGGATGCATCCCATATATTGTGCCATCAGGGTCAGTGAATAACACGCTCACACTGTGAGACACACATACATGATGTAAAGTGGAAAACAGGCCTCATTCTTTGCATTCTCAGGCCACATCTGGCTTCACACATGGGGCCCTGAGCTACTGCCGTAGCATCGTCGTCGTAGCATCTACCACGTGTAGCCTCTCCACCCCCACCCACAATCATGGCAGAATAACGAGCCACATCCTGGCTATCTGTGGAGAAGAGCCCCTCCCTGGCAGCACCAACAGGGTGGAGGTACTCAGGACTTGGATGGGTGAAGGGAATATAGAGCCAGTCTGTCAGAGCACAGCCTGAGCATCATGCTTCTGAGTGACATATTTCTGTGGTAAGAAACAATATTGTGATGCTGCTTTTAGAGACACTGTCTTACATCAAAGCGGCAAGATTTTCTTCTGATGTTTCAGTGTGTTGGTCCCATTTCCGAAAATAACACCATTAATACAATGTAGATGTAACAGTTCAGATTTGTAATTCTGTCATACCATTTAAACCAAGTAGCTATTTTCCTAAATCATGTTTTTCTGTGTGTGCAATCCAGTGAATATCAATCAAACTGGGTTGTTTTGATAACATATTTCTCTATCTTCTTTTTTTCATCAATCATGTTTTTTTTATTGTGCACTCAACTCTGTTTTTGCAAATGAACTATTCTTTTTTTCCGATATGATATTGCGATATAAAATAAATTGCATATACTAGATTGTATCTGCATTCCACACCCTTAATTTCAGTATAGTTTATGAGTGTGAAAGAGAGAGAAGGAGACAGAGGGGGGAGGGAAGGGGATGGTAGGAGGAAGTCTGCATCACTTGCAATTTGACATAATTGCAATTAATGACCTTGCTGCCATGTTCCAAAAAGTACCTAAAAGCACTAATAGAAATCTAAGAGCTTCAGGATTATTGACTGTTACAAATGGATAAAATGCAAAAGCATGCTTGGATTGTATTCAGTGGGCACATACGGAAAATAGATGCTGTATTGTTTTGTTTTACTTTTAATGTGTAAAAAAATGGCTTTGTCACCAAAATATTTGCAATGTGTACCAGATTACCAGAACAAATAAGATACAACTTTTGGCTGGGGTCATTATATAGATTTTTTAACTATAAAATACATACTTTATTAGAATGTAAAGCAATGAAATGCCAATACTTGTCTGTATTATGTGAGAATTGAGCTTGAAACTGCTCACCAAAATTAATGTCTTATTTGTTACACCTGTTCAGCTCAAAGGTTTGCCCCACACAAGTATAGATAAGGGTGTTTACTGTCTAATATGCACACATGTTCCTCCTGACTTGTCCCTTTATCTTAAGCCTACAACTGGATCTAATATTTGTTAACATGTGTTCATTATACTCACGCTCACCTGCTGCCTCACATTCAGTCTGCAGAGCATGTGCCTTCAGTCCCAAGTTACTCCTGAGAGATGGAAGGCACAGAGGCCACACTTGTGCAATTAGAGGAATGAGCTCCTAAACCCATTAATTAAAGGTGTCAGTGAATTAACCTTAGGGAGCTTGGGGTGGGGGTATGTATGTGTTGTGTGTCACCCACCTGAAACAGACTTTCTGTCAGTCCCCGCCTGACCTGCGTCCACAAAAAGGCGCAAAAGAAGAACAGGGCGATTTCGGTCCAGGTAATGTATGCGTTATCCAGGAGAGTCCGTTTGGAGAGCTCCAGACCGCAGGAACTACAGTCTCTCCATGCGCCCAGCATTACGGTGGAGGCTCTGGTGATGAGGTCCAAGTATCCCGGCATGGGCTCCACTTCCACCGGCCCGGCGTCCCCGGTATGACCGCTCATTGTGGTGCGGCGCAGAGAGAACAAAAACGTGGAAACCGGAAAAAAATTACTCCAATTGAGGGGAAGAGGGAGTGCGGGGAAGCAGTACAGTCCAGACTGTGTGGCTAATCCGTGAACCAGCTTGCTAGCTCACCTAAAACCGCTAAAACAAGCTTATCTAAACCAGCTTACCCTCTTCAGTAGCCTAATTCTTTGTTTTCCATATTAAGACATGGGCCCATTCTTCGCGTCCAGGACAGTTTTATGAATGATAGCAGGGCCCTGTCTGACCGGACACACCGGCAACGAGGCTACAGTATTTTATAATCACACAAACCAATTAGAAAATATGGTTTTGGCAATTATTGTGAGCCATTAGCGCCTGTCTGGTGGAGGTTTCTTCTGCTCATCATTCCGCTACGTACGCACACACGGGCTCATCAGCGGCAGCAGCGCGTCCGTTAGCCGCCTAGCTAAGTTAAATCAAACGCACACAATAGTGAATGGACCAGCATTGGCTGCAGCTTCCAAGCTAAAGCTAGCTACTTGAATAAATTAGCCCAAAACGTGATGGAGCTCACGCACATGAGGCGTGAACGAATTCAGCTTGAGGTTTGTGTCGCCTTTCCAGCGCCAAGCCCTGCCAGCACATGCGATTATTGTGCCGCTCCGCCGTACGTTAACGTCTCATCTCTGTCCGTTATTCGCCTTATGTAACGTCTCTGTACCGCTTCATGAGTTTACAGCAGCAGATTCAAAGCGGCACACGGAGCCAAGTTATTCCAGCGAAGAGAAAATGGATAAATAAAGAAGAATATTATCCTATGAAGAGGCTGCCGTCGCTTCTTCTTCTTCTCCTCCTCCTCCGCTGCCGCCGCTCTCGCTGCCGCTCTGGGCTGGTCAACGTTTTGACAAGCCGCGCGCCGCTTTTAATGGAAATCAACTGGTACGTTGAAAAGAGGACAGCGTACGTTTATGCGAAAAGAAGAAGAAAAAAAGCAGAGGGGGCGTGACGTAATTAGGGGCCGCTATCTTCTTTTTTGAACCCTCTGCTTGAGGATTAAAAAGGATGACTTAAAGAGACAGCGCAGACTAAATGCTTCACACAAGACACTTGCGTCATACAAAATGTGACAGAAAGCACATTAAATTTAATATGGCTTATATGCATGGTGTTTGCATGTACACACGTCAAAAACAACACCGGTATTACACATTTATTATCATTTCAAAAAGGAATGCTTACATTAAAACAGATGTGTTGATTCCCATAAGAGAAATTAATAAAGAATGGACATGTTTCATCTACAAATGATTAGGCTACTTCTGGTCTGGTTTAAATAATACAGCCAAAGTTTTTATTTGACTTTTTTTTTCTGACAAGTAAAAATATCAACACAAATACAAAGTATGCAAGTTAGAAGGAGATAGAGAACTTCATGGTGTTATTCTGAAGTCCATTGTTGCAGATGTCTTATGCTGTAGCAACGGGAGCGTACTGCATCACTAGTCTGTCAAACTCATTCTCCTGCAGGGAAAAAAAGAGCAGAGTTACACACCAGAGAAAACATCTGACCAGCTGTGCATCACAAGGTTTGTGTTTTAGCATGTTTATTTACATCTGCACTCCTGTGTAATTACAACACACTGTGTGACAAAGGCTAAAGATTCAGAGTTTAATGCTCTCACTGACTTTGTTCCAAGGACACTGGTTCCCAACATTCAAAACAACCAAGCAGGTAATTAAATTGAGTAAAGGTTTTGAAGGCTTGTCAACAACTGTGAGTGGATCTTGTGAACCCAAATAGCCCTGGCCAAAGGTCAGAGGCCTCCCTCAGAATGAAAAGCATTGAATAACAAACAGACACAATTACGTTACCTTGGCTAAGTAGTCTTTGAGGAATGGGTGGGCTCTGTGCGCATCTTTCAGCTGAGAGAGGTACCGATTGGTTACCTGAGGGCAGATGTAAAGAGACGACACAAAAGTTACAAAGTGACAATAGAAAATGACAGCCAAAAAAAAAGCCTCATAAACAAATGTTTTTCAGGGACTTTACAATTGTGAGACAGGGTACATGTTATGAAGGCATGTCAACAACAAAACCTGTTTTTCAGGGCCTGAAAACACAATTTTATGCCAAAAGTAGAGCTTTTTTTACGAGATGTCTGCATTTGTGTTGTCTGTGCTCTTCTCACTAGTTTGAAGTGAGCGAGGCTAAGTTGGAAAAAAGGTGGTTTCACTCAAAATCTCTTTTGTGCATGTTGTCAGGCCACAATTTATTCATGAATATTTAATGTATTGGAGAGAAAAAAAGGCAGGTCAGTGGGTGCTTAAATACTGTAATGCTGTTGATCTTTGTACAGTTGTGTTCGATTTTAAGACCTGATTTGAGTAATGATGAGTAGGGGTGGGGAAAAAAATCGATACAACATAGTATAGCGATATTTTGAGTGGCTATATTATATCGATACATGGACGCCAAGTATCGATCTTTTATTACAAGAAAAATAAAACTGTACAAGTTGCATTGTTCAAAATACCTGTAATAGTACAGTCCACACACGTTTGCATTCAGTTAAGTTGGACTATGTAGACTAACACAAACAGTTCCGTTTGTCAGGTGCATGCAACATTTATGATTTATGTTTTTATGACAGTGTGGGTCAGTCTGTCAGCTTGACAATACAATTTTGCTGCAATAAAAATGATTGAAGTGAGATGAACGGACTGAAAACTATGATGACCTTTTGGGAACACAATTGGCAGTTCAAAAAAGGTAATAAATCACAATATAAGTTCCCGCAATACTCAAAATATCACATAATCTTTAAAATCTCAATAATATCATCTCATGACTAAAGTATCGTGATAATATCGTATCGTGGGGCCTCTGGTGATTTCCACCCCCCGAATGATGAGAGCGAGATAATTCAAAATAGGGCTGGACGATATAGATAATTTCATATCTCGATAATGATATCACCAATGCTATGTATATTATGTCTGTGTGTGTGTAAATATATATATATATATATATATATATATTATCATATTGATTATCGCCCAGCCCCAATTCAAAAGTTACTCTCTACTACCATACCAGAGGATTAGGCGCATTGTCTAAATATTTCCAGTTAACCTTGGGTGAGATGTGCTAATCAGTGGTTATCACAGTTGGACACTTTTTAGCATTCTATTGCATTACTATCACGTCCATCAAACGTAAGACAGATAATTGAGTCTTTATCTTATGAACTCTGAGTTCCACGGTGTATTACTCACACAGCACTAAACCAGTGGAAATGCTTAGATGACACTTTTCAAGATAGAGGACAAACGCAATCAAGAAATTGCTTGGTTGAATGCTTTTGCCTGCTTCAATCAAAGCAAACACACGTAAAATTGCTGAGAAGAGCAAGTTGCACTCTAAGCGCAGAGCTATTGGACAAAGATATTTCAAGTCCTCTTTGACTGAAGACGAGTTTGTCTAAACTGAAGGCTGTTAAAGCGTTGCCCTTGTTAACAGCATGAAGTCCAAAGTCTCACCTCGGGAGCTTTGCCCAGGTGCTGAGTCAGCACTATGAGGTTGATCAACGTCTCAGGGTGACTGCTGTCCTGAAAGGGGGAAGAGAGAAAGACAGAAAGTGTGAGACTCATTCCTCAGAAAGCAAACAGGACAATAGAAACACAAACGTGGAGTCAAGACAATGAAAGAGAAAAGTACCTTCTATTTTCATGTCACTTACTGAGATTTGATATGACTTTAATTTCAGTACAGCAGACAACAAGGTGGTGCAGGTAGCTGTTTCAGTTTAACGCCATGAATGGAATTATGCTCCAAATGTGTATATTTCTATAAAAAAAAGTAATATGGCTTCCTCTGGTTCAAACCTGAGAAAGCCACAATGTGAAATGCGTTATTCGCTCCAATATTTTACATGAATTAAATCAAAAACGTCTATTTGAACACTCCTGGTGTGCGGTGGATTACATTGTTCTTGAATACTGTATTATTCCTGCTCTGGCTGCACCCTGGATGAGGAGCACGGCTGTGCGCGGGACACACATTGATTCTTACACTGTGTATATTTCTATGTATGTGTGAAACACTATAACTTCTGTTTATCTTTTTATTTTTATTTATTCCACTTGTCACCATAAAAACACGTGTCTGGTTTTGCTAGGCAGAACATGTGCATCAACATTAATGTAAAGTCACATAATACTCTAATACTTATACTATGTTATAATACGTTGTGTTCTCTTTAGTGAAAGATAACATCAATGAATGACAATCGCTTTGTAATAATTTAACCAGTAAAAAAGGAAAAATGAAGCTCAGAAAAGCTGGACATTAGTTAACAAACGGGTGATTTAGTTTTAAGCCATTACAGAAAGCCATCTCAGAGATCTGGTTTTAACTGAGCTTGTACAATGTTAAAATCAAAAACAGACCTGAGATGTCAAACACAGATCACATCCATTCACAATGCATTTGGACAGAGAGCTGCGATATTCTCAAAAACAGAGCAGCACATATTTACTATTTATAAAGTATGAAAAATGAAAATAGACAAGCTTTAAAAGCAAAACTACTGCAAAGTGAATATTTTGTTGCAATCTTGTGCATAAACCGTGTGCACTGGTCAAACCCTATCTTGTCACGGAAAACATACAATAAGTGCAGACTACAAAAGAGTTTTTGGTGCCATCTGCTGTTACAATGCAAACACTTCAAAATGCTCAAATCACACATGATGTTGTTGAGGGAAGCATCCACAGAACAGGAAACATTTGTGGTATTAGTATGACCTGGGGCTTCTACTTTAGTCATATGCCATCGTCCCGTTTTAGCAACAACCTTCTTTTTGTTTAACTTTGAGCACAAAATGAAGGTATTTGTCAAAAATATTTGGTTAGTCAACATTGTCAGGGAAGGACTTAGACAAATATTAAATGAAATCATTAAAATGCCAAAATACACTGTAGGGCGGCTTTAAATAGAGAATCAGTGTTTATGCATCATACATCTGGAACAAACTCCCAGAAAACTGCAGGACAGCTGCAACTCTCAGTTCTCTTAAATCAAGACCGAAGACTTTTTTTTTACACCAGTCTTATTCTATTTTAGCTTCTTTTTATTTTCTATTCTCTTTAATGACTGTTTTTAATTGTTTTTAAATCTCCTTTTAATGTTTTATGGAAAGCGCTGTGATTTGCCTTGTTGCTGAAATGTGCTATATAAGTAAACTTGCCTTGCCTGAGTCTATTAGAAATAATAGCCTCATTACTAATTTAAAATGTTTTGTGACAAACGGGTATGCTGCAGTGTGTCTATAAAACACATGGGTTTGGTTTCACTAAAATGTCTTTGTCAGTGCACAACACATCATTTGAATGGAGCAGGCTTTTTGAAGAACATTAACTTAACAATACCACACTTAATTCTACTACACTGATTTTGTATTTTTTTTTTTAATTAAGAAAAAAAATGAATTTCATATTGAATATCATTATTTTCATGCTGTGATTAGCTTGTTCAAATTGTGCTTCATCTTCATGTCTCACTTAAATTACATTTGTAACAGCAAGATTTCCCAAAGACTAGACACCCTTGTGCCCCCCCCCCTTTAATCTTTGCTTATTCTCAAATAATTTTAAATGCATCTTGTAATGAGGTTTAACCCTGTATGCACATTACACAGCACCTCCAGCACAACTCCCCTAGCAGGCATTCATTAAGGATTTAATTATGAAGGATATGAATCTAATACCAGCCTCAGAAACAAGCCACCGGGAGCTTTACCTGAATAAACTGTGCATGTATTTACACCAAACCGTGTTTAATATGCCAGTTAATGTGTGGTGGAGAGACAAAACAAGAGGGGCAAAAACAAAGAACTATTGTCATCTAACCTTGTCGAGTGCCTCCTGCAGCACTCCCTCAGCCTCCTCCCACTTGTTCTGAGCCATGTAACACGCCGCCTGCCCGTTGAGGAGCAGCAGTGTAGAGGAGTACTTGTCCGACATCTCCTGGAAAATATAGTAGGCATCCTGCAGCTTCTCTCCGCCCTGGAACAAGAAGAAGGCAACACAATGTAGGCAAGACGATATATATGTGTGTTCAGCAGGGATCATGCTGAAAAGACAATAATAAGTGCACAACCCCTGCTGTTTTTGTTTTGTTGTTTTAATGGTGTCAGGGGTACTCACTGCTCCTGAAGAGTTATAAGAACTATAATGTGCAATATGAGCAAATTAAATGGAACACAGCCCTTTTTTAGACCTGCCATATTTTGGTTAGGTTAGCTTTATCAAAGATATTCAATAATTATAAAGATACAGCACTACAGGCACTGCCAGTGATAAGAGACGGCACACACTTCCTGTCTCCTAAGTGGGTGGGGTCTTGTTTGAAAGTGGACTAAACGTCATGTGGATGGATGAAAAGTTATATTTGCACAATGTATTTATATTTTATTTTGCTACCATTAGATATCTACACAGCTAACAGCTATTTTTAGCATAAAAAAAAATAGTAATCTGTGGCGATCGCGGATGTTAGCTTAGCTGTGTCGCCAGATCTTGCGAGAGTTCGTTGCTGAGACAGAAAAAGGTCTCGAACAAAGTTAATTTTCTCCTGATCTGTCCGTCTGAAATGTTTCATTTTGGTGTCAGAATGTTCAGGAGATATGTGGCTTGTGAGAACTGGGTCCAATATTTACTTATGGGGCGAAAGGATTAACTTCTTCCATTGGAATAAATACATTCAGAATGGCTGCTAGTCTCCGTAACTAAACACACGTGACAGACACAGGAAATGACTGTTGAACTGTCTCGTTTCTAAACCGTCACTGATTAAAACCAAAGAGTTAATAACAATGGCCAAGCATCAGGGAGAAGAAAAAGCTGCTAGCATGCTAAAGTTAGCATTTAGCACAAAGCACCACTGTGCAAGTAAAAATAATGCACCAACATTAGTCACCAAATGTCAGGCAGTTGATTGCAAGGCAACAAGGGAAACAACTGCAGATAGTTGAGACAGAAGAGTGACTGAATGAAGAAGTGAAGATAAGCTTACAGGCAGGTGCAGCCTGCAGATGTCACGGCTCAGCTTGCAGCAGCACGAAACAACATTTACAGTCTGGCAGGAAGGAGTGCAAATGAGCCAGTTTCTGCAGGTGGGAGCGTCTGAGGACATCTGGTGGACGGCTGGAGGAAATGCAGGAGGCTGGAGGGACAGAGAGGCAGACTGTATGACACCCAGTGCTGGAAGAACTATTCAAATCTTTCTGTTGTGGATCTGTGTTACTTAAATGGAGCTGCTCATTACAGTCATTTGCACATTCCTGCACAAAACTGTTCATATCTTCATTTTAAAAACAGAAATGTTGTATGTATTGTTGTTTATATTTTTGTCCATTGTTTTTTCTGTTACTATGATTATTGTTATGCATGAAACTTGTATGTGAAAACGTACTTGCCAATAAACCTGATAATGATTCTGATATTCAGTACAGGTACCTCACAGTTGTACTTACAGTACTTGAGTAAATGTACTTAGTTACAGTCCACCACAGGTGACAGCATAAGCTACATGGTTATATCAGAGCGTGAACATTATGACTGATCATACTGATCTGCACCAGGATGCAATTATTGATTACAGATCAAACTTGTGGTTGTGATATTTCTTTGTTCAGAAGTCTCGTTTAAACACTCGATCAAGAGTGAGATGCACTTAGAAGTTTACAGTATATTTGTATTAGGGATGCACCGATATATCAGCCGAACATCGGTATCGCCTTGTTGACTGCAATCAGCAAATAAGATGATATTCACTGATGGCAGTGGCCGATATTTATCTGTCGTTATCAATTTTGCACTGGCTAAAAAGCGCAGTTATTTTTCCCCAAAAAATGATCTTTTTCATGTGAAACTAAACTAAATAAACAACATAAAAACATCTGTATCGGCATCAGCTATCGGCCAAATTATTATTTTTAACATCGGTGTCGGTGCATCCCTAATCTATATTTAAAGGCAGATAATCTAAACTCTGATTCATACAGACATACCGTGTTATAACGCTGTAAATCTTCTATATTCTGGAGTTCAAAAGCTTATGAGCAGAGTCATACACGTGTTTTCAGCGAAGCATGAAAGACGTCCAGAGCAGGGTTGAATTATGGCACAAACACAAACAGCAAATGTCACTCAGGGGCGGAAGGAGCAGATTAATAATGACAGCAGAGATTGTCATAACTGCAGGGACACCGAGCTGCAATAAGGTTGACAGAGCCGCTGAAATGGAGCTGTCTGAGAGAGTTACGTTGTTCCTCCTGTGAGGAGTGTAATAAAGACAGTACCAGCTTGTAGTCATTTCATCAGTCAAATATGTATTTTCTATCGTCTGCTTCAGCAGATCAAAGGAGAGCGGTGCTTTCTAAAAGTTGAGAGATCCGGTAAAAACTGACAAAAGTACTTTGTGAGAAGTGGAGGATTTATTTTTAGCCACGCTGACGGCTCTGGAGATGGAAATGTTGTTCTGTCGGTCAGTCGCTCCATCACTTTGGTCCTGACTGAAATATTTAAACTATTACATTGATTACCATGAAATTTTGTGCAAATATTCATAGTCCCCAGATGATGAATCCTCCTGGTGATCACCCTGACTTTTCCTCCAGCGCCACCATGAGGTTGATAGTTGTGATTTTGAGTGAAATGCCAGATAACTGTTGGATGGACTGTCATGAAATTTGGTTCAGACATTCAAATTCCCCTCAGGACGAACTTTTCATTTAGTGCCATCATCATTTAATTTGTACAATAATTTGGTTTATGAACAAATATCTGCAAAACTAATGACACTGTGCTTTGTTTTCCTCCAAACCATACGACCACAGAAGTCATTTGTCCCTACGACACAAACAAGTGTTTCCAAAATTAGCGACACTGGCAGGAAGTACGACCTACAGGAGCCTTTTTGCATCCTCATACCTAAACGTAACAACGGTAACAGTTTTAAACACGTCACTAACGTGAAACGGTCACAGTTTGGTTAGGGTTAGAACAAGAACATGGTTCAGGTTTAAATCAGTGCATTTGTTGCATGTATGTTAAGTCCTGCGTTTGTTAGACCCATCCACCTCCGGCCCTGAACGGTCTTTCTCGGTGTGAATAATACGTCATACGATTTCCTGCTTTGCTCTCGTCATAATTACTGCCGCCACTAGAGGGCGCTGCCTAATAGTAAAGGTAAATATGGGTCGTAATTGCTGCTTGTACAAACGACCTATGTTGTTGTTTTTCGGTGGGGGTCAGTCTCTTTTATTGCTAATTAGCAAATGTTAGCTTAGCAACACGCTAATGTAAAATAGTGAAAATGCTAAACATACCTGCTAAACATCAGCATGTTGAAACTGTCATTGTGAGCATTTAGCTCAAAGCACCACTCTGCAGCCTCACAGAGCTGCTAGCGTGGCTGTAGATGTGTATAGTAAAATAAGCTAATAGCTAATCAATTTAGGCTACTTCTCTGATTTAATATCCACAATTCTCTATTTATCAGAAACAAAAACAACGTTTATGGGAGGACAGTATATTAATACCCTCCCCTGTCACTATTTAATGCAGTATTGATGCACCCTGAAATATGAAACATATAGCTGATCGATTCATGAAACATCTCTGTGTGCGATTCTTTATGACATTTTTGATTGCAGAGCAGAAAGTATTGATCCATGTATGTACATGAAATGTGTTTTACACCTGAGTGGCTTAAAGAACCATTAAATGGAGGTTTTATTACTTCAGTCAGAGAAAATAAATGAAGTTGGATGGTTTAGGTGTCTCACCCATATTTCTGGCATCTAACTGCATGCGCTGAGATGACACACACCAAACATTTTTATGAAATGAATCAATGATGTGTATGAAGAGTTGCTGTTGCCTCAGGCTTGTGTATGTCCTTAAAATGGAAATAAATTCAAATGTTATGGACAGTTGTACTAGCTTTGACTCTAAATGTTCTTTATTTCTCATGTCAGATTTGCTTAAAATGCATTTAATCATGCATGGATTACTGAACGGCCTGCAAACGACCCGACCTGACTACAAAGAGATGCTAAATGACTGCAGGGATGCAAAACAAGCCAACAGAGATGCTAAATGTCTGAAAATAGTCAGAAAACATACACATAACGACTACAAATGATCCAAAAATGACTACAGAGAGACACATCACCCCTATACCCTCACTAAGCCCTACACGGCCTGGCCCCGAGCTACCTCTCAGAGCTTTTAACTTCTTGTACATCAAATTGAAGCCTGAGATCCTCTGATAAAAACCTTTTATCTGTTCCTCAGACTAAATTAAAATCGAAGGGTGACCGAGCATTTGCCGTTCGGGCTCCAACTCTCTGGAATAATTTACCTGAAAGTCTCAGACATGAAGACTCACTTCCTTCTTTAAAATCAGCTCGAAAAACACACCTTTTTCCATTAGCTTTCTCTTAACTATTTCTCTGTTTTTATTTCTTTTATGTAGTTGTATCAGTTTTTATTGGTATTTTAGGTATTTTATTTGTTTTTTATGAACTTCATGATTGTTTTAAATTCTGTATTTAAAATTGTTATTAACCTACTGACTGTAACCATTTTATGTTTTATTTCCTTTGCTTGGTGTCTTGTGAAGCACTTTGTAACTGAAGTTTTGAAAAGTGCTA
>JAOVVB010231251.1:0-10397 GCA_028570985.1 Heterobranchus longifilis
GGATTCATTGTTGGTGCAACCAACTTCACAGCAATTCTTCAGCATAGTGTTAATAATTTAAACCGCTTTGTTTAAAGTAGAGATTTAGAGATTTGCTGAACTTTACGGGCCGTGGTGATAAGAGAAAGCTGTGTGGCGTGCTGTCGCTGATCTCTGATAAATAATAAATAAAGTGAAGCGCTCTGTAATGATGGAAGCTGCCTGTGAACAGCCAGCGTAACATTCAGAGTGTGTGTTACACACAGCTCCAGTGTGCACCACGTGTGTGTGAGACGCTGTGTGTGATCGACAGCTCCGACTCCCAATCACCAGGAACTCCACTTCGGTCTCATTCTTCCTCCTTGTTTTTTTAAACGTTGTGTCAAACTGTGTTGGAATGAGACTGACCGTGTTTTGCTGAACATGAAATATTTTCCACTCATGCAGAATCGTCTCCACGTCTTTCTGTTGACTCTGCATGCAGTCAGGCCGTGTGTAAAATAGTTTGAGTTCATTCTGATCACCAGGTGTCTTTTCCTTCCCCAGGGTCTGGGGTCCGTGTCAGAGTCCAGGGATCAGATCTGATCCTGGACCTGCTGTTATAGCTTTGGTTAAAGTTGGCTTAAAGCTGATGTATACTGCATGGTGCTGCCCGGTCACTGTGTTGACCTGATGAATGCATGGCTCAAAATGATACCTCTCCCTCTCCCCCCCCCCCCCCCCCCTCTGTACTCTGTACATCAGATGGCAGTGGATTGAAGGGTTGTCTATTTCTTTAGATTTTAATAATAGCCCTGTTATTAAACTTCCATTTTGCACGATATTTCATAAAACACATTATGTGCCTTGCCTTTAGTTAAAGAACAATAATACATAATGGAAAAGTGATACTTTTCACGGTACAACTGGTAGCACTTAAAAAACGACAACAAAAAAAGCTGCATGTGTGATTGCTAGACATTAGCCGGTGCAGCAGGTACACAGCAGCAGTGTATCCACTGCAGAGGCAGATCCTCTGCTGACACCCAACTGCTCACTTTTACAGTCAAACAAACGTCTGACATTTTGGGAATTACACTTGTTTGCTGTCATACTCATGAGAAGGATCATATCTCTGTCATGCCACCGTCCAGTAGTCCTGCACACAGTCTACACATGTTCTGCTTAGCTTTGCACTAAACTGAGATAAACACATCGCAACCCTGACCCTTTATTATCTTTACTCAAGGTCCATTTACTACACGTTTCCATGGAATTCAGCCACCTCTGGTTGAGTTGGCTCTGGTGTCATTCTGTGACCCTGAAGCATGGAACTGTGGTCATAAACCCCTATCCTGGTTTAAGGATGGCATCAGTGGTTATGATCTGTATCACATGATCACAGTTTTATACTTTGATCATGGGTACCGAAATATGCGCTGCCCTCTGGTGCTCTGAAACTGAGGTTGCAGGCAACAGGAGGTTCACTGCACGTCACGCTATTTAACATTACACTTGGCAGCAGGTAATGTTAGCTTACCGTTAGCTAGTAGCTAGCTTAAACACGGTTAGTCTAAAGTACAGTCTAAAGTGTGGCTGTTTTTCTCTAAAGACACAGCGTAGCTTACCGTTAGCATGCAGCTGCACTTTGTGAGACACCATGGCCCCTGAAACAACAGAACTAGAAAATCCTCCTGCTTCCCTGAAGTCAACAATGTGGTGACGTGTTGACTTCCCCGAGAGTTAAAAATACAACGAATGATAAAGCGTGTGGGTTCCGACATGGTGCATTCAGGTGCACCTCATAAACTCTGAGAAACTCAAGCTGTTGTTGTAAAGTACCCTTCTGCTCTCTTCTTTTTGTTGTTTAACCATTTGTTCCCAAACAATTGGTGACATAAGTTATTGTTATTACATTTTCAATCAACTATTTGAATTTGACCACATGGCCTGAGTGTGATACATTACAAAATAACATACGGTGGCACTGGTTATATTACACTTGATACCACCATAGTCTATCTTTTAAAATATTTAATTATGTTAATAAATGTTAATGTTAATAAATTCTTCCATTTTAAATTTGCCTTAGCAATAAACAAGCTGTTCTTTAATGTCACCGACAGTCGTTTTGTCTTTTTTTAAGTATCACTTCAGGCACAGATCCCATTTATCGTTTTAGCACTATTTTGGAAAAAACCCAAACGATAACCCAACCCTAATCATGTGACGAGTAAATCTCGGAAAGCTCGGAGAAAACGCTCGCAAAAAGTTAGTAAGTGGACATTGAGTTAAGATTATTTTGTCAAACTGCTGTTCCCAAAGTCAAGAATGAAGTACACATAGATATGTTGTCATCTTATTCTGGACCAGACTAGAAAAGAACTGTAGCACCCAAAATCTTGGACTGTTCCTTTAAGTGTGGATTGCACTCATAGAGCTGATCTGGTTTAGTGCGTGCGTGCGTGCGTGCGTGCGTGCGTGCGTGCGTGCGTGCGTGCGTGCGTGCGTGCGTGCGTGCGTGCGTGCGTGGGAGGGTACTGTGGATCTGAAAATGGCACTTTGGTTGTGACGGTTAAGTCCTGCCTAAATGTTCACAACACAAACAAAAGCCATTTTGCTTCTGTCGACATCCTGTTTTAGTATGAAGTATTAAATACATGCAAACACATTGATAGTATTTATTTTATCCTACATAGTGAATATTTTCCATCTAATGGAAACATGTTAAACTCTGCAGCTCTGACTGGCCACTAGAACGCCGTCCGTTTGTCTGTACACGTATGACGACTTTGACCACGTGACGAATCATGTGACCAGATACAAAAGGCCAGATGAGTTTGACTTTTATATGGATGCATGCACTTAACACTATTCTTACTCAACTTGGCTTTTAGGTAATTTGTTTTTGTTATTTCTTGAGTTGTTATTATTACGTTGCTTGTAGCGTTGTAGTTTAAAACACAGCAGTGTGTGTATAAATATGTACAACATGGACGTATCAGTCATAAAAAGGATGTACAGAATGTTTCAGTCTGTGTGTTGTTGAGATGGTGGCCAAGCCGCAGAGTGAGGGACCCATGAAATGGGAAACATTGTGGGTGAGCTGCTCGTGAAGTTTTTCTGTGAGAGATGATGAAAGATGAAAATGTTGTCGAGAGAGAAGTTACGTTAAAGAATGCATACTGTACCTGCACAGTCCTCCAGGTTAGTGATGTAATGTCAGTGTTGCATCAGATTCCCGGCACACTGACTCTGATGCAGAATCATATTGGGGCTTTGAATGGGGGACCTGGCTGCATCAGGTCCTGGCTCAGGTCTTGAATATTCGTGGACACGTGAAGACCTCGTTATGAGTTCTGATGAGCCAAAGTGAAAAGTGCTTTATTACAAATGACCACAGGATGGCGCTATTCCTACAGATACATATCTGAACTAACATTTGTTTCTTAAATGTTATTGAAATGTTTTCAGTCGTGCACGATCATAAACAAGCTGATAAACCAGGAGCCATATTACAGAAACTTCTTATCTTAAGTCTTAAGTTAAGGAAGAGTCGAAGATTACAGAAATAAATCCGAACTAACTTTAGGAATCCTCTCTGAACTCAGGTTAGGAAATCCTAAATACTCGATCCAACATCGTTATCAACTTTTATCTGTTACCTAGCAACCAACACTACTTTTCTCAAACAAATTTGTAACTGTTGTTTTTCTCACTGAAACAGAAAATGGGGCAAAAACAAAGACGGGCACTTCTGAGGACATTTAAGTTGGAGGTGTTGTAAAACCTGGAGAGAAATCCAAAGATGTTCTTTCTGTGAAATGTCCAACAATGCTAACTCTGGAGAGAAAAGACAGAGAGGGCGGAGACAGCAGACAGTCTCCGTATCCAGCCGTCAAACAGAAAACCAGCTGACTGAGCAGCGACAGAAGAGGAAGGCAGCTCTGCTGTTGTAGAAAAGCAGTCAAAGAGCAGCCGCACGGATTAGCACGTTAGCTAACACGAGCTGCTGGAACAGTTAGCAGAACTTCACGGTATCCTAAAGTTAGGAGGGTTTATTTAAGATGCCTTTCCTTTCTTAAGTTAGGACAGCAACACTGACTTACTGTTCTTCTCTAATGGCTTTTTCCCTAAATCAGGTCCTAACCCTGGTTACCATGGTTACCAACAGTTAGGACAGGATGTGTTAGGAAGTTCCTGTAATACGACCCCTGAGCTTTATGTCTGAGCAGCTGGATTCACAGATAGCAGCTGTTATTACAACTTCATGTTTGTTCTCTCCCGGCTGTAATAATGTCTTAAATCATATCACCATGGCAACAATACCTACATAGATCACATGCTGCCACTTAAAACTGCACACGCAGCAAGACAAAGGTGATTTCTGCCTATCTGCAGAAAAAAGTCGCTCATATTTGAGCAGGAGAACTAAAGTCTCCCTCGTTCAGATTGGATGAGGTGGACACACTAACTGCAAACAATAGAATACTGCACAACCCAATACAGGTCAGATAAACATTTAGACCCCCTCTCCTGCACAGCTCAGGACAAAACTGTAAATGTGGCGTCTCCTGCAGCTGATTACAACAATTACTGAGCACGTTACTTTAGGAATCATATTTCTGCCTCACATTGGATCCACGATGAAAACTGATTCCAATTCTAAACTTCACTTGTAGAGGAGACGTAGGCCTGCGTACTATTTAAAGGCAGTGAGTTTTCAGAGTTTGAGTTTGTGTTGATGCAGGTTATGAAGTCTGAATCCTTTTCCTCCATCGCTGTCTGACAGTCTGACAGCAGAACACATGAAGACCAGGTCCCTGACCTTCATAACCAGGCATGTTCAACAACATCTGGAAATTATGTTCTTGGCATAGACTGTAAAAAATAATAGACGTAGCCACCCGTTTGTTTGTGGACTACCATCGAAACCAGTGCTGGTGACGTGTCAGTGGTGCTAAAATCGGCAAACGATTAAGTTAGCAGCTAACGCTACCGCTAGCTAGTTAGCTTGGTTAGCAATGTGTAACCAAATGCTGAAGTGGGCATTTTTAGGCGACACAAAAACACACTGAAAGGGTTAAAGTCATAAGACAAAACCACAGACAACACCCAAAACAAGTTCACGTCTATTTCAATGTACACAGGGTTAGCATGACTTTAGCTAGCATGGCGACCTGTCAGTCACACGGTAGCCCCGCCCTAAAGCATCTCCTGCTTTCTGGTGTGTTTTCTTCTTAATGTGACTATAATTTACTAAATGAACATCATGCTGTACTGAAGAAGACTTGAAACTAGAGACTGATAAACTATGTTTACTGAGGTAATAAATCAAGAGAGAAGTAGGATCATTTTCTCATAGACTGCTATACAACCGGAAGTCTTTTTGCAACCAGTGGAGTCGCCCCCTGCTGGCCATAGCAAAGAATGCAGGTTTAAGGCCCTTCACCATTGGCCTCACTTTCCAGACCCGGATGCTCCGTCCATTATTTTTGACAGTCTATGGGGAAATAGTACACGAGTTCAGCAAACGTTGTGCATGCAAACGTATCACTTTCTCTGCTCTATTCAAATATACCAGCAGATAAACAGCATGGAAACTGAAAAAAACAAAAAAGATTTCATCAAGCAGTGCCTAACATTTACTGCTCGTCTGGTGTATTTTGTATGCTGTTCTTTGCAGCACGTGTTGTGTTCTAACACGGTCATGTGATGGGTGGTGCTCAGTGTTGAGAACTCCACCAGCCGGTGGAGACGGGAGGTAACAAGCCATAAAACAACCCAAAGATTTGAAGAAAATCTAGAGGAAACCCTGACAGACTGTAAATAATGTTCAGCGGTTCTTCAGTGCAGTTTGGATTCTGTTCAGGGACTCAGCTGGGTCCCGTTTCCGCCTCCTGTCAGGTTGCTGTCACGTTTCAAACGCAGCTCAACGACGTGGTGATACCACTTCACAAACGGTTACCAAAGACAGAGCATCAGCAGCTTCCTGCTAACTGATGGATAGTTGACAAGTATGTCCTGAATATAGTCCTGATCCAGTGAAACTCATTAGATGTAGGACTGTCCCCAATATCGTTTTTGGGGCTTTGAAGCTTCAGTAAGGAATATTCCAGTATATTCAAATCTTTGATTGTAGTCCGGCAGGTGAGCCAGAAGCTCCGGGGCCGGGGGGGCAGCTGATCACGTGCTGCAGTACCTGCACGTATAGATGGAACGTTCTGCTTTAATCAGAGCACTCACATGAGAACGCAGCACAGCCGAAATACTTTTGGAACTTTAAACAATTATCTGTCAAAATCAGCCGGGGGGGGGGGGGGGGGGGGGGGGGGGGCTCTCGTTTCCTGTCTGTGTGTGGAGAAACAACACGCTAAGAAACAGACGTGACATGTCACATATCACTTGATTGAATGGGCCTTATCAGTCCCATTCAGTAGGGGCCTGCTCCCCATACTAGAAGGTCCAGAAGGCTCTTTTCAGTCTTATCTTATCAATCTTATCAGGCTGATAACTTTGGTAGGTTTCTGTTTCACTTTCACAAAACATAAAAACATCGACATTTCTGGAAAGACCTTGTTAAGGTTAGAAAAAAAACAAATCATGGTTTGGATGTTAAAATATTGTTTCAACCTGGATGCAAATTCACGTCTCCTGCATGAAAGTCC
This sequence comes from Heterobranchus longifilis, assembly GCA_028570985.1. Classification (NCBI taxonomy): domain Eukaryota; kingdom Metazoa; phylum Chordata; class Actinopteri; order Siluriformes; family Clariidae; genus Heterobranchus; species Heterobranchus longifilis. The sequence continues at coordinate 6,627 of JAOVVB010231251.1, forward strand.
TGCATGTTTCAGCCGTCCACCCGAACCAGCCCCTGTTGGACTGTAGTCGCTGATGCAGACTACAGTCCCTGTGCACTGTGTAATCCACATAAAAACTCCCCCTGATCGGCAAAACAAAGCTCTTCAATAAAGTGTCGCACAGAAATATCAAAGATACTCACAGTTGCACGAGGGTTTCGTGAACACGCGTGCTGTGGTTTGAAAACTCGCCGCTGCAAATAAACATGTTTAATCAACTGTTCAATAAAACAATTCAACAAGGATGTTCTTCTGCCTGTGTGCCGCCCAGCAGCCACAGCAGCTGTCACCACCGACACTTCTGTATGACTCTTTACTGAACAGCCGACTCCTTACTGAACAGCCGACTCTTTACTGAACAGCCCATCAGGGGGAGGGAGTCTTTAATGTGGATTATACGAGGGACTATAAAGGGACTACAGTCTACGTCATGGCTACACCCTGACCTACCTTCTTATACAGGTCATCACCTGGCTCCCGCCGTTACCGCGGTAACAGTTACAACCATATGAATGGATGATGAATCGATTGATAACAGCCTTCTAGCAGGTACAGCAGGCCCATACTGTCCTAGACATATGGGACTGATACAGAATGATAAGGCCCATTCAATCAGGTGATAACATTAGAATCTGGTCTTCTGTCTGTCTGTCGTTCTGCTCCAGTCCCCGGGGCCCCGGGGCCCCGCTGCCCTCCACAGGCCGACACACAACAATGTGGATGCACAATGAATAATGTCGGATTACTATTCCCTGATGTATTCAGAAGATAATCGTTAACTATAACATCCATCAGCACTTCTGATTTCCTGCATGGATTCTGTACCGTCCAGTTTCCTGTAAACCACCTTCATGTTTCCTGAACGTGGAGCCGTGTGGCCCCTGCTGTCAGGACGCAGCACCCCCGCTGTCAGCAGAGGATCAGATTATAGAGAATATAACCACTGGATCCAGACTCAGACTCAGCTGGAGCTCTAAGCTGACATTTGTAGTTTTTCTCTGATGGCAGGTTGAAAAGTCTGAAATCCTGCTTCCACACCTGGTCCAGATGTTATCAGCCTGCTAGAAGGTCCAGAAGACTGTTATCAGCCCATTGAATGAGCTGTTATCTATAGGTACCGCCCTCTAAAGTTGGTATTTAAAGGTGCAGTGTGTATTCAGCTGCCTGACTTGGCAAAAATATATAATATTCATGAGTATTTTTTAATGAGTATATAATCAGAATCAGAAGTATTGTGTGTTTGTGAGAAGTTTGCAACCAAAATCTGCTCAGTTAGCTTCTGGTCCCTGGAGGCCACCGTACCTCACCACTAGATGTCACTAAAAACTACACACTGTACCTTTAATCCAGACCGTCGTAAACCTACTGATGTAAACTGATATAAATGTAGTAATGTAAGGTTGTTTACTTTTTTCTAAACCTAACCACACCTAACGAACATGTGACCTGATAACAGCCTTCTGGAGCAGCAGGCCCCTGCTAACCCATATCTATGGGGCTGATAACCACTGATATGACCTCCTGTGGTCAGAGTGGAGTCATGCACTGTAGTTATCAGAGATCTTTTACATTATTGGCTACATGTTGATCATCTTGTTGTTATTGACTGGGATGGAGTTGTTTATGTTGTGACCACTGTTAGCAGAGAATAAACAAAGATGCATCACATCAGATGGAGTGTTTTCTGATTGTGATTGGCGGGTTACAGTTAGTATTGTAAGCAGTAAGCAGTAGTACTGATGTGTAGTATTGTATACAGTAGTACTGCTGGTGGTGTGCAGCTGAATGCTGTGAGGAAGAAAGGATATCTAAACATACATTTTGTGTGTTTCTGGCGTGTTTTCACAGAGGGCTCTTTTCTATAAACGACTGATGTTACTCGACACTCGACCCTGCTGCTGCCTGAAAACCCTGTATCTCCAATCTATGTTTCTTTTTGCTGTTTCTTACTTGAATTTCATTTTTAATGGCCCTTCAAACCGCTCTCTGTAATTCAGACTCAGCAGTTGGAAAACCTCTGGTAGTTTCAGATTTTGTCGAGTGTCCGGTCGACAGTGGTGCCATACTGAGTCCTTTCTGTACCCGCGGGTACGTTGCTTCTGCTCACCGTATTCTCCATGTGCTGAAGTTTGTAATGAACGAAAGAGTTGTTTCTCAGAGAACATTTTAATGCAGTCTCATATTTTAAGGATTTTTTTCTCATAACTTTTCAGATATTGTAGTAACGGACTGCTTTGCTTGCTTCCAGATATATATCCCTTACATCAGAGAGAGCATAGGCATGAACAACTCCCATCACTTATTGCATGACTGCAGTCCACTCAGACCAGTCCAGTATGAGCTGTACACCAGGACCTTCTACAGTTCATTTAGCTGTGGGATAACAACTCTACATCTTTGGTAATCAATGATATATGATGAGTTCCCCAATACTTCAAATCAATCAACAAGGCTGAAGCAGAGTGGCGCCCCTGTCAGAGGTCTGTTATTTTATATATTGGAACAGCTCCCAGTGCATTATCATTAAAGACAGGACCAGATCTTCTCATTCACTTTGTATACTATTTTAATTGACACCAGACAGACAGACAGACAGACAGACACACAGACAGACAGACAGACAGACAGACAGACAGACAGACAGACACACAGACAGACAGACAGACAGACAGACACAGACAGACAGACAGACAGACAGACAGACAGACACACACAGACAGACAGACACAGACAGACACACAGACAGACAGACAGACAGACAGGCAGACACACAGACAGGCAGACAGACACAGACAGACAGACAGACAGACAGACAGACAGACAGAAACATTCAATAATTATAGAAGAGGATCAGGGCCATATGTGATTTTTTTTTTTTAATTCTGATTTTAAAGTCAGAATTCAGAGAAAAAACTTGATGAGTTTAAATTCTGAATTTAATCTCAAATAAAATGTTGACAGAGCCCTATAATCCTCTTCTGTGAATAATGCATGACTTGGTATTCCAATATAATAAAATAACAGCTGAGATGCTGACTGTGCAAAGGGCTGCTGCTCTGGACTGGATGTACTTCATTCAGTACTTTTTCCTTTGAATGTTTTTCAGCTTAAGCTAATGTCGATATTCCACCTGATTTGCATGATGTAAACTGTCCCTCTGCATTCAGACCGGGACAGGAAATGATGTCAGCACTGTGGCATTCTCACGGCCATCGAAAGTGAAGTGTGTGTTGAAGGTTGGACTTCCTGTTTGAATGTCTCATTAGTTTGAGTGACAGCTGTCTAAACCCGTGTTTCTGACCTCATGTTATTCTGCTGTGGGGGATATTAACATCTTTGATAATATGTCATTATAACCATATTTAGCCATTGTTATCAGCAAATGCTGATGAATTCATTACTGGAAATGAGTATGTTTCCCTATGCAAAAATATACCATTAATAAACAAGCTATACCACAACTCAACCAACAGTTTGATTCATATCTGCATCTGAAGACTCGTACACGGTCCTGCATGAGAACTGAGGGCTGCTGGTCCGGGTACAGGTGAGAGACCACCACCCAGCAAGACTCGTACACGGTCCTGCATGAGAACTGAGGGATGCTGGTCCGGGTACAGGTGAGAGACCACCACCCAGCAAGACTCGTACACGGTCCTGCATTAGAACTGAGGGATGCTGGTCCGGGTACAGGTGAGAGACCACCACCCAGCAAGACTCGTACACGGTCCTGCATGAGAACTGAGGGATGCT
>JAOVVB010231272.1:0-10397 GCA_028570985.1 Heterobranchus longifilis
AAAACACTCAAACAATGCATCTGGTTTGTCCAATGTAATTGTGATGTCCATGTTAAATAAAATCTATCTATCTATTAATTTAGCCCCTAGTTGCTCTACATTTTTTTTTCACCCTTTCTCCCATCAGTCTTCCCAATGATATGACTTCCAGTTCTCTTGTTTTATGACACTTTCACTCACCCGGTCACCTTGATCGCTACTGACGAACAGTGGAACTTTGTAAGCCACCAGGTCTCCACGGGCAACACCACTGTAACCCCCAGCAACCAGCAGCACTCGTCCCTCCATCACAGCAGCAACATGCGAGTAGCGCCCTCTCACAGAATCCCCTCCTTAGGAAAAAAAAAAGTTTTGTAGGCGCCGTGTAGTAACAACCACCAAGAAACAAACTGCAGAAGAAAACGGGACTGTGTGTGAGAGTCTGCAGGAACTCACTGAGTGACCATCTCTCCCCAGCAGACACCCACTGGTGACAGCCCAGGTGGTAAAAGAAGATCTCCTCATCGTAGCATTTCTCCTCTTGGTAATGAATATGTACATTCCCCCCTGCGAGAGGAAGGCAGGAAGAAAACAGATAAATAAACACAGGACGGCACTGATTGAAGTGAATTCTGTCTGCTCATTTTCCCCCATGCTTACCGTAGACCACCATGTAGTTTCCAATGACGGTGGCTGAGTGGAAAGCTCTCTCTCTGGGGCCGGTTGCTGGGAAACGGGAACGGAAGGATGTCCAAAACCGCCTGTCCACGTGGAACACGTCTGTGTTGTTCACCCTCACACTAAACCTTCGAAAAATATACAAGTGTACTTTTAGTATCTATAAAGATGCTGTATGTGTTTTTATTCACTTGCTGGATTATTCTCAAAATAGTCTGTGGGTAACCACTTGTTTTATCATTTCAAATCATTTCTCCCTCTGCTATTTTTTTATCTTTTTCTGGAGTGCTTAATGTAACAAGTTTTCCTACAGGAATTACGTTTTATCTGATCTAATGGTTACAAATAGTTTACACTTGATGTTAGGGCTGTCGCGCTGAAGGAATTTCTCCTGCTGTGATTTAGGGTGGCTCATCTAGCCACCCTAGCCTAGGCTATCTAGCCTACATATGGTATTGATGCACATAATGCGGAACCAAATTTCACAAGCGCAAGTTCTGCCCGGAAACCTTTAGTTGTCAGCCGTTAGCAACAGGTGCTGAGGTAACAAAACAAGAAGCAGATCAGCGTGCGAGTCAGTCACACTATGGCGAATGTTGGAGCTGGAAGACCCGCCCGCAGGTTCCTGGTCAATTATAACAGCAACGGAGAGAGAGTTGGTTTTAAGACAAGGACGGTGTGTCAGCGTTTCTCCGCCGTTGTAGGGGATGTGAATGGAAGCACATCCAACATGTTAACGCATTCAGACCAAGAATCGCAATCAGGCAATTCGCTGCAGGGTCGTCCGGCGGTGTGGGAGTGTCACTAATGACCCATTTGTGTGACGTCCTGTCGTTTACTCTAACCCCCCAATATAGCACGTGTAGACTTTATAATTCACACTCTATAATTATTTTCCGTCAGAGCGCTGTTATGATCCTGAGATTTCCGAGCGCACTTGAAAACAGCTTAATTTTCACGGAATAAGAGAGAGAGAAAAGAGACGAGGGACGTGCTTTGTTTTGCAGCTTTTTAATCAGCCGTTAAATGAACTCCTGGACAGATAAGTGCTTGTCTTTCTTTTTAAAAACTTTTTTTTTTTACATGTTACGTGATTGGTCACCGCAATGTGATGTCGGGTTGCGTTTCTCCAAAAGTTGAATCTGTTTTAACTTTTCGCCGCAGGCCGTTGCGTCTTTTTTCGGCACCCGCCGCAGCCTAAAGCCACTATCCCGTTTCGAATGAATGGGAGAACTCGGAGTACAAAAGAAACGTTCTGAACGCGGCCTTAGACAGCATTAGTTTGGTGTATCTAATTAACTGGCAACTGAGTGTACTGTTTACAAGTGTCCCTTAAGGGCAGCAGACACCAGCATGCCCATTGTTTTCTGCAGAAGCCTGCACAGTGCCAGCATCAAGTTGTGGGTCACTGTGTCAAGATACCTCACTGGGTTGTTTCTCAGTGTCAACCGTCTGGAAACAGCCCACTATCCTCAGAATGAGTTAGCATCCAGTCTCAGACCGGCGATTAATGTTTGTCTTTTTATTAAACACAATATTTCCCAAACCTTAACCACATGTTTTAGCTGCCTAACTCTAACCATGCCTTAACTATAAACTATAAGCTTATTTGCCATAGCCACTGTCTTTCCCTAACCTTAACTATACCATAGTTGTCATGCACAGATATTGCAGCAAGCCTGCCAAAAACAATCCTAGAAAATACACATTTTCTATCACATTTGCTTTCTGGATTGTCACATCCAGGGTGCTTCTTCTGTCTGTATGGTGTGTCTGTGTGTATCGGCATCAAATCTGTTTATTGTGAGGCAACAAGGGGATCCTAATAAACTAAACTCGACTGAAGTTCAAAAAAAAAAAGAAGAAGAAGAAAAAACTTGCTTTTCCTGCTTGTTAACTGCATTAAGAGAGCAAACTTTAATTATCTAGCACAGAGCAATAATACTAAATTACAATACCCACATTGGGACACACAAAACATTCGTAATGTCGTTACTGTACATGACTTCACCAAAGTAGTGTCCAAAAACCTGTTAATTGTAGTCGCCCTTTCATTACAAGCCAAGTTCTTCACACATGAAAGACTGCACAACATCTACACTCAGGAGGAGTTCAGCACAAACGGCGGTTACATCATGTCTGCGGAGTGAGACGCTGTTTTAGGCTGGCCTGTCTGCGAATGGGACCTGCAAGCACACCTCATTGGGTTTCACATTATGCACCCTAATCCGGCCAGAGACTATCAAAGGAAACATTAGATGGAAGACCTTGAAAAGTTTTGCGACATTGTAGTGCGCTGCTCCTCTTGGACTAGTTTCAAAGCGCGGCCCTGTTTCTGAAAGGAGGTGCTGAGAGGAGCTACATTATCTGGACAATGCTGGAGGAAATGTTTAAAATATTTGCGTGATTTCCTTTGAAATTTGGGGATATTTGATATTTTTCAATTACACAAAAACTGGATAAACTGCCATTGGTTTGGAGTAGTTTAGCTGAGGAATTATCCATTAAAATAACACAAAAAATACTTTTAAAAAGTGGTAGAAAAGTGCGTGAAACCCCAGAGGTTTTGTGGTGGAACCTCCCCTAAATGCTCCCAAATCCATTCAAAATGACATCAACAAAAATATGAAAGTCTGAAGGCTGCTCCCTCAAACTGCCAAATTCCTTTCCTCCCTCCCTTTATCCTTCCCTTACTCTCTCTCTGGAAATGTGAAATTAGCTGAAACATGAGGACAATTACAAGAAGGCCTAGCATAAAGACGGGGGGACTGGGAAAATAAACTGATCACAGACCCCTGAACAAATCTGGTTTACTTTACAAAGCCTCCTCTGAACTCCTGCCAACATTTCCCCCGTCTAGATAATTCCTCCCTGAGCAGTTTCATGTTTACACCTTGAAAATCGCTGGATGATCAAGAGGGAAGAGACACCGACGCATTCCCTTCCTTTGTTCTGCCAGAGGACGCTCGGCTGAGCATCACACCTCAAAAGTAACATTAGAAATATCTAATTGGGTAAAAATATGCAGGTCATCCTTTTGAAGATTTTTTTTTTTTTTCGCTTTGTGGTTTCTGCGCTCCCTCCCATTTACAGTAAATCTGTGGGAAAAAACACCCAGTAAGCTATCTTCTTTGGTGTCTCTTATTTAAGACTGGGTTCAGGTTTTTTCCTTTTTTTTTTTCAGCAGCAAAGACCATTGAGGCGTTTTATAGCTTTTCTCATTACTGCATTTTCCAAACAGTGTGCGAGGGGCAGTGGTGCATGGTTGAATTATTCAGGGGTACTGGGGATAACGGCGCAGGGCTGATGTGTTATACTGCACTGCTGTAAGGGGTCCTGCGAGGGACATCAGAGGACTGCCATGTCAGAATGTAAACCGGCTTTTATAACATACTGAGAGATGGAAAAGAAACAATAAAGAGCTCCAGACGAAAGCTTTATTTAGTAAAACAGGAGCTGGAGAAAGCAACTCGGCTCTCGGTAAAGACTGTCTGTGCCTTGTGACTGATTTTTACAAAGCAATAGATTGAAATATTTTGTCTAACTGAGCTTTTCATAACAGATGAAAGTAACTAGCACATAAACACGAGTTTTATAGGTAAAGATTTATACAAGAGATCAATGAATGTTTGAAGGCCAATATCATACTGTAATTCTTGTACTAGGACCACCTGTCCTTTTGCGTAGCATCAGCACTAGACCCAAATTCCCATGTGTACACAAAGAAAAATATCTGATTGGGATAAAATTCAGTGAGCACATTCATGCTCCCAAGAGGACAAACCCTTTCCATTTTGAACACTACATGAGCTTTCTTGCTCCATCCTCAGGCCAAATTGTCACCTTTGCACACAAGACATCTCATGACATAATACAGGGTTACAACACCTTCTTAAACATCAAATTCAAGGACTTTACAGGCCAAGGAGCCAACATGGCAGAGTTTGAGACATGGAGGAAGGCTAATTACTGTTACAACACTGAGAATGTTCATAATAAGAACTAGCAGGCTGGGGAGTGAAACAAAGCACAACTGAGGGACACAGACAGCAGAACGTTAACCTGACGCCGTCAGATAGTTTGTGACACAGAACCTGGAAACTGTTTGGAAAACGGCAGGCACTTTCAAAAAAAGACCTGGCACGTGATTGGACGAACCATCTGTCAATCAAACTTGTGCAGAAGTCACTCAGGAGAAGTGTAGAAAAGCCTTCGATGCCGTTCTTTGCACTTCTTTCATTGAAGAAATATTGTCCAGCTCTGATATAACGGACGCGATTGCAGCATCTACGCAGACGCAGCATTGTTGTTTTGAACGAACAGTCGCCCAGCTCACACACGCCCGTACTTACCGGTAACGTTAGCTCCTCACAGGATGCGGAGCCGGCGAGGCGCCAATGTTGTTTTGAACGAACACCTAAATCACACCCGTAGCAGCCAGGAACTCACAGGACGCCGATTGGTCCGGACAGATCAGCACCAGACCCAAACGCTTAACTCGGAGCCTGACAAGATGGATTTGTGTGATCTCGTGATATCGCGAGAATCCAGCTGCCATGCAAGGTAAGCGGAAAGTATATTTACTGATGTTAAGTAAGAAAAAGATATCAAAAGAACTTGCTTGCACAAACTATATAAATTCAAGCACTTTCAATGACCCATGTCTATTTATGTCTATTTTCAAGGCCTTGATTTTTTTCCCTCAAACTCACAAACTGTCAAGGATTTTCAAGGACCCGTGGGAACCATGATAATAGTAAGGTTTGCCATGAATCACATAAGCGTTAGGTTAAAAAATTAACGCTTACAGTTTATATACATTTGAAATGCCTGGAAACAAAGTAGCTGATTCTAGAAAAACAAAAACACAGAAAATGCAAAAGACAGGAAGATGATCCCGCTCTGATGACTCTGTCCCTTGTTTAATCATAAAATATAACCTCAAAAAGAATAATTCGTTTGCCACATTTTTTGGATTAGGAATTGTTAATTATTATAATTTTGTTGTCTTTCAAGCAAACCTTTGTGAGGTCACAATGTTGTTTTTGGCTTGTCCCACGAGCTCGGTAATGGAACATGCATAGCCTGCAGACACATGGTGCTTTGAGGTGTGTGAGTCTGGCTGGCAGCATATGGCTTCAGTGCATGACAGTCGTGCACAAAACCTACAGTGTATGCCATATGTGAGTGTATTTTGTATGCTCAGTGTATACAGCCTCAGAGCTTAATGGCTATAACAATTATACATACCTCCTCTGATCTTGTATCACAGAAGACTTGGTTTCACTCCAGCATGATTCAATCAGCTGCAGCGTGTCTGCCGTCTCTGAAAAGATAAATTATGCCATTACCGCTCTGAACTGGGGCACTGTGCGCTTAGAAAACAGTAAAGCTACATTGGACTGTAAAGGAAATGTCACTAATTACCCGCTTTTTGTTTAGGATAATATTGTTAAGTCATTCATCATCGCAAAGGGTGCCACTGCAGCTGAAGAATTATGAATAGCCATGTTTTTTCCCCCTATATATATATCCAGGATTATTTTGGCCTCTGTTAAATTCCTTAAACTGAGGTTTTATTCTGAAATGAGAGATGTGCACCAGCTAAATTCAACAGCACTGACAAAATACTATAATAGGGAATCCAATCCACCATATAATAGTACTGCATGTACTGAGTGTTTTAATCTACATTTACTTTCAAGAGAGTAACATTTTATAGGCAGCTGTTCATTCCTAGGTACAGTATCAATTACAGATTAAATGTTTTTATATCTTATTATCTTATTATTTATAATATATCTTATATTTATGGAGTATGTTTTTTCTTGTATTCTGCATTGAGTTTTGTATTTTATTTGTTGTGTTTATTTCTATTGACATTTTTCACATATTTCACTCTTCTAGTATATGTATATTTACTATTCCTGCGCAATCAATAAAGTACATCTATCTATATCTATCAATCTATTTTGACATAAGTATATGGGATTTTGTAATGACTATTACAACTTAACAGTGCAGCCCCACTGAACGCATCATTTTCAAATCACTTTACATGAGTGTAAAAGCTGTATTGCAACATTTTTACTTCCCCTCGGTGGCTATGGAAATCTCCCCTGACCAGCACTATTTTTTTTCACACCCCTACTCATTTCATTTTGATGCTAGCGTGTGACGGAGGCACAGCATGGCAGCGCTCACATTTCCAATAAGCTTGGCACAATGTGGCTCTGGACTATTAATATCCAACAATGCCATGGCCGCAGTGGTGGCATCTGTCTTCTCGGGCCTCCCCCTTTTCCTCCTCCTCCTCCTCCTCCCCCCGCCGCCGCTCGTCTCATCCCACTCACCTCGTCTCATCCCCCCGCTCCTCTCGTCTCCTCTCTCTTCCTCCTTCATCCCGCTCAGATGGACTGTGCAGTCTTGCAGTACGACACACAGCTTGGTGAAAGGCAGTTGAACTGTTGCCAGCAGCCACATGCTGCTCTGGCTATTTCCATCTCTGAAGAGTAAATGAACAGAAAATGCAGAATATGCGTTAACTTCCTTCCAAATCAGGGCAGCTGGGAATCTCCAAACTCCTCTAAAATCTTTAACAGAAGGAACGAGGCCAAAAAGTCATCTGCTGTCACAAACGGATATTCACGTCAGTTAAAATAAAGATGCTTCTTTTCATTTTGCATCTCTCTCTATCAGTCATTATTGTGTCACATCGGCGTTAGAGAAGAGCAAAATGGACATTCATTTCTGTGTGAATGTTGCAGATTATAACTATAATATGAATCTGGAATGCACTGGCCTTCCTTTACAATCGCCATCAACACCAGTGTTTTATGTTCGAGCCAGCACTTCATACTAATGCTATCTTAGGACTCAGTTTGCATTTATTATGAGAAACATTTTGGACAACTGTCCGGCTGCTCATGGCCCTCGCGTTTCATTAGTTTCACTTGCGCTTTAATTGATCTTTATTTCCCTTGATTATGATCATAATTAAACACCAGAAAGCTGTTCAAGCTACCAGCCATCTGCCAGGTTGGATGATGGGCACCATCAGTGTGGGTATACGGGTACAAGGCCACCGTGGTGCACTCTGCCAAGACCGACGCCTCAGAATGCCCCTTGTATTTATTATCATAAGGTCAGCCGAATTCTTCCTCTTTAGCAGTGCATGATATTTTTGCGCAGAGGATCGTTGGTTAAATGTAGAGAGGTTGACTATGTTTATTTTAGTGTGCCATACTGCTGTGAATGCAGTGTCAATGTAAACAATCACTAAACAAAGCATGTTTTTAAATGCAGAATACACGTGGCTCATAGGCCTTCACAATTAATACATAATTACTGTTATTTTCACAGTTTGTTGTCTGTGAACAAACATTTTTTTTTCCCTATGATGTCAATCAACATCTTCACCAGAACTCCCTCTTTTATGCTTCTGAGGCAGCGTTCACATAGAGTCCGGCGTTGCAGTAATTAGCCACAGGATTGTGCGGAGGTGTGGGTGTGTCGCCTGTTTGTGTTTCCATTGTGTTCCCCATTGTGCTAGCATTGTCTGTCTGCATCGACAGATTAAAAAAACATATATTTTCCATATTGCTGCTTTGTTTTTTTTACATGTTGTTTTGTATACAGTGTTTTAATCCTGTGATTTGTTTCATGAGGTGTGCTGCTGCTTTCTTGGCTGGTCCCCCCTGTGAAAGAGATCCTTGATCTTAAATACCTGGTTAAATAGTTTAAAAAAAAAGAAACTAACTAGGATGCAAGGTCTATGAAAACAATGGATTTTAAACCGGTCCACAAGGCCAAACTGAGTGGTTACGTGATTGGCCACCGCAGCGTGACGTCAGGTTGCGTTTCTCCAGAAGTTGAATCTGTTTTAACTTTTTGCCGCAGGCCGCTGCGGTTTTTCTGGCACCCCCTGCGGCCCCCCCACCGCCGCATCTTAAGTGGACTACCCACATTGAAATGAATGGGAGGACTGGCGTTTTCGCAGCAGAGCCTGATCTAGTCCGAACACAGCTTATCCGATTACTCTGGTTATGTTTAAAGGCCTTGCAACACGGACTTAAGCATATTTCTCTAAAATCCCCAAAGAAGACTTCATTACTGGGCAGAATTAGCGCCATCAACTCTTGACCTCTTTAATTGAATAAGTTGAGGTAGTCGGAGCCCAAGGTTAGGCAAGCCTAATTTCGTGAATGGGGCCACACTGCCAACATATGGCTCGGATAGAGTTGATTTGGTCGATTTTACCCCCCTGAAAGCATAAACAACCTCGCCGATAACTTTGTCGGATTTCTCTGCAGTGTAGATGAATATGTACGGGATCTGATAAGAGCATGTGATAAGCTGAGGTCATGTGACCTACACTAACAGGACGTAAACCCGTACCACCGATTTAAACTCAACTTCAGCCGTCCAGCGCAACTGATGGAAAAGCCTTGGTTGTGGATCAAGGATATCAATGGTCATCCAGTCAAAAGGCCATATTCTCATGATGAAAAAAGATGCCATTAAAAACATCTACTTTACATTTTGATTTTCTTCGGATTATGTCCTCGCATTAGATTTATATTCATTCCGATTTTTATTGTCCAGGCTCCACGCAGCTCAAATCGAGTTATGAACTTAATCAATCTGTGCTCTCCTGCATTGACCGTTTTATGATTGGCCGAGGTCGCCAGGTTTTATTGACCCGATAACCTTAGATGAAAATGGCTGTGCGTATTTGACTAGGAGTAGGAGAAATGGGCAGGGTAGAAATATGGAGCCGCGCGAATCCGTCTCCTCTCGGTAGCGCCTACTAGTTAAACGCATCATAAATGAGAGCTGACGTGAACTAATTTCTTCCGGTGCGTTCTCTGATCCCCTCACTATCGTTGGCTGACGGTGAAGAGCAGTCCATAAAGACAGTCGTATAGGATAGCCGGTGTGTAAATCTGTGCTGGGGTGAGGAGGCAGAGCCTGCGTGAAGAGTGATGGATGAGGTGGGAATCTTGCCCTTTCTCTCTCTCTTACTCCCGATCTCTGCGGCCTATTCCATCTCCTTCCACTGGGATGAGGAGAGACATGGCTGCATTCCTGACCTCCATAAGGAAACAAGGCGCTGTTGCTACAGCTGCATGCTGAGCAGACCCTCACCCTTTGGGAGCATGCTCCGCAACAGGTTTGGGGAGTTTCTGTCTCGGCCAACGGATCTCCGTGCGGCCACTTCGCTTGGTGAATTGCAGAGGTGAAGAGGTGGAGGTTAGGAGAGGTTTCAGCATCAGCGAGATACAATGAATGAGTAAATGGAGAGATCCATTGATAGGGTTTGGATTCAGTTACCTAAACTGACAGATAAGCACTCTCGAAATTCCCCAACTTACTGAAAAGATATCATCAGTCATACATTTGTCTTGTCATGAAAATCAAACATGCTTGAAATTGAAACAGAGCAGAATTGAGGTAGTAGTCATGACCAAATAGGGGCCATAATCAGGCTTTTTTGTTGCGTAACTCTAACCATATCATAACCATATTTCATCTGCTGTAATCACAATCATTCCCTAAACTTAACCATCCTGCAGTTGCAGAATAGTTCAAAACCAAACCACTAGTTTGGTTTATATATATATATATATATATATATATATATATATATATATACTCATACACTCATATATTGCACATTCCTGTCAATATTCCCTGTACATATTCCCTAAATTATGCAGCTTCATAAAGAACGTACTGTT
>JAOVVB010231283.1:0-10396 GCA_028570985.1 Heterobranchus longifilis
GGGGGCGGGGGGAGAGTCTGTCTGGACCGATGGAGGCCCAGGTGATCAAAGGTAGAAGGCGGACAGCTGCTCATGTGATGGGGGTCTGTTTCGATTTTCCCACTGATGGTGTAATGAGGCAGTCCTCTATAACCGTGTGGGGGGGCGGGGAGGGGGCGCGAGTGAAGGTGGTTGGCTGACAACATGGACATAGAGCGAGGCTTGGGAGGAAGGACCGGGGCTTGAGAACTCGATTTTTTATCCGCCTCGCTACTCCTTTTCATCTCCTCTTCGTCATCGTCCCCTAAATCGACGACCGAGAAATCAGTCACTCTGCTCGAAGTGTCTCTGAATTCAGCCACACCCGTGTTGGGCACCTGCAGTTGAACCTCGCTTGACCTGACGGTCTGGAGGCCCTTTCCACACTTGTCAGAAGAACAATAAGGGACTCGCTCTTTTCCCAGCATTCCACTGCGAATCTCCACCAGCTCCATGTCTCCAGGGCAGATGGAGTCCGGACGGAAAGACGACTGGGTCTTCCCTTTAAGAGTTGGCGACTTGTCCTGGGGAGTGTGCTCCTCTAATCTGATGTAGTACTCGCTGGCGAGGGACGGGCTGCGGGCGCTTATCACCGGGACCACAGTGGGAGTGTCTAAAGACTGTCTGTGGTTATTGTTCACAGTCGGGATTGGCTGAGGCGGAGGGAGAGGTTTGTAGCCTCGTCTGGCGTGAGCCTTTTCCCAGAAATACTCAAAGTTCAAGCCTTTGCTGGTTTCAGTGACCGTCAGGATGTCATCCAGTTCAGAGGAGGACGGGGTGATACAGTTCCCCACAGGGTCCAGCAGGGGGTAGGAGTTGTCTCTGTCTTCCCTGCCGTACTCTCTCTCCCTTTGCCGCTCGTTTGCTGCAGTCTGGAAGGCAGGTGGACGGAGTAAGTCCCAGCGTCTTTCAAATGACTCATCGCTCTCCCCTCTCCTTCCTCTGCCCTCCTCGTATTCCTCATCCTCTTCATCTTCTTCGCCGACACTCCCCCTCGCCATTCCTCGCTCAGCGGCCAGGAGGGAGGAGAGGAGGAGGAATATCTCTGCTACAGAAGGGCGTTGAGATGGAGGTAGCCAGCAGGACTGCATGATCTCATACCTGAGGACAAGGGAGAAAAAAAACAGAGGAATTAAGTTAGGAGAGACAGAATTAGGGCATCACTTTCCATTAACATAATCATCAGTTCTGCACAACTCCATTTAGTGGATGAGTACTGACCAGTAGTCGGCATGGGAGAGTTTGAGTCTGGGCTGGGCCAGGGTGATCTGTCTCTCCCTAATGACGAAGGTCAGCACCTCCTCGTCGCTCAGGTGTCTGTGGGGCTGAGAGCCAAATTCAAACAGCTCCCATATAACCACCCCCAAGGACCTGGAGGGAAAAGAAGATGTAGAGATGGTGAGAGACAGACCTCTTAGTTTTTTGTTAGGTAATGCTTTCACAACAACACCTTTTTTTATACAGAACTCAGGTGAAAAACAGGTGAAAAGATATTCTGCTGGTTGTGTTATTAGAGTCAGCAGTGGTAAGCAAGTACATTTACTCAAGTACTGTGCTTGAGTATATATTTTTGGTACATTACTTGAGTATTTCAATTTTATGCAACTTTATACTTCTACTCCACTACATCTCAGAGGGGAATATTGTACTTACTCCACTACATTTGTCTGACAGCTTTAGTTACTTCTCAGATTACAATTTTTCATCCCCTTCCTGTCCAGTGAAAACCACGTATCTCCAAACCTGGTGATTCTGAATTTGAATGTTTCTTTTTGAGCTAAATAAACTATTTAAAAAACCCTCTTGGATCAGCTGGAAAATGCATTGTCACAAAGCTGAAAACAGGGCTGTTTTACTGACACCATGAAAAGTTTTTAAACTTTTTAAACATGGTTCTCACAGGGCAGCAACATGATGACCTTATAGAATATGATGCATTGCTGTCGATTAAACTACTCAACAGTATATAAAGGAGTTAAAAGTAGCACACCTTTAAACATCTACAGCACTAAAATGCAACATAGACATTAATGACATTTTACTGAACATTTGATTTGGAAGCAATATATCATTTTTAGAAACTGTTGTTTTTACTGTAGATATACTGCTGTTTCTTTGATATCATTTTTTCTTTCCTATTTTTAAATATAATTCTGCACTTATTTTGTATGAAACCTTACATTAATATTTAAAATGTACTAGTGATTCTGTATATTTACATTTTATCTTTTAAATATACTTTCGATGTGGTTTTTATATAAGCCATTACAGGTTTCTACCACCCTCACACATACTTGATATTTGTTCAGTGTGATTTGTTTGTATGTGTATGAAACAAATAAAACAAGTACTTTTACTTTTTATATTTTAAGTACATTTTGCTGGTAATACTTACAAACTTTTTCTTAAGTAAACAATCTGAATACTTCTTCCACCACTGATTAGAGTTGTGTTATTATATTATTAGAGGGAAAAACTTGTTTGGAGAAGGAATAACATAATAAATATATGTATTTTCTTCTGTGCGAGCAAAGAGTACTCTGTGTTTTGTTCCCAGAATGTTTTCTTTGTTTGTTCATTCAACAAAACACATTAAATTGGAGTTGAAATATGGAAGCTGAAGGTTCAGTGCAGCATGCGCTCTTGTTCTTCCATCACTCCCTCTGATATATTACTGTTTCTGGAAATGACTGCTGACAAACTGATGGACTTCCAAATTCTGCTTCAGCAAAAATTGAGGTCACGCTGACCTTTAAAAGGTAGATTTGTTTGAGAAACCGCTGCTTTTGTCTCTTTACTTTCACTCTGCTTCAATTTAAGATTCAAAAGAGTTTTGAGATTTTGGACCAAATCAAAGCTCTAACTGACTCAAACACGACTCTACAAAGAGCATTGCAGATTATTTTGCACACAGTTTCAATACATTCAGTGTTCAGAAAATCTCATCCTCAAAGTGATTTCAACGGCATAGGCATTAAGAGGTTTGAGGTTTACTTTGTTTTCCACAGAAACAAACAGCGTTCTGTTGTATGAGCTGGTTTTTGATGAGCACTGCTGGTCTTTTATGGTCTGACACTGCAGGCGAGTAAGAAAACCAATGCTATGAAACCAATGCAGCAAAGCATAAAAACTGATATACAACATACACTCATTGTCCACTTTATAAGGTACATCTATACAATCTATTGCAATCCAGTACAGCTCTGCCACATATTCTGCTTTTACAATGCTTATATTGGCCAGTTTTTGTTAAAACTTCAATTCGACTATATATTAATCACTGAGCTTGTAGTTAGTGGCAGCGCTGGCACAGCACTGGAGGAAGGTCTGGATCCAGTGTGGTTTCACTCTTCGATAGGGAAAAAAAAACTATCCGGCTTGATTGCATTTCTTTAAACCAATCACAATCATCTTAGGCGGCGCTACGCCCCAGATACAGCGACGGTGCTTCTGCAAAATAGTGTCAGGAGGGAACTTGTTTTGGAGGAACATTTAAGCGACAATGTTGTAAACATATTCTTTGTAGATCTTTACAATCATTCACCAAAAGAACAGAGCAGGCCTGCCTTATTACATGACCCAAATCTTCTTCAAAACTTGCCATTTTCAGCATGTAGGTCGATAGCTTGGAGGTTGTTGTTGTTGTTTCATGTAGCAAAGGGACTTTGAGAACGGGAACACAAAGGGGAGGGACTTCCTGTCCACCCAGTAAGCCAGACTAGTGGTGGTTTTGTACTAGACTGCTTTATATGGAAATGTGTTTCTTAAATGTTTGCCCCCTCATGTTTGTAAATGGATTGGGCAAAACATTAGAAACTCAATATAATGCCGCCCAGTTTAACACCACTGTAAACTACAACCTCAATAATAAACATTGAAATTAATCTCTGACAGAAACAATCAAAACTGGACAATATTTTTGTAAAGGTATACTTTACGGCTGAGCTGTTGCATTAGATTGTATTACGTGAACTGGCCATAACCATCCTGGCTCATCGATTCTGATTTTTCAGCAGCACTGTATATAAACAGCGGTGTCAGCTCTAAAACGTACCACACATTGCTGGTCTTGGTTTGGTCCGTAACAATGAGAGATCCTCTGTACTCCTCCAGCAGCTCAGGAGCAATCCAGCGCAGTGGGATCCACAGCTTGTCCGGAGTTAGGTAATAGTCCTCCTTCACAAAGACATACAACAAGAATTATTTTTATACTGAAGAAAAATATCATTCTATTATTTACATGACAAAACAAAAGCTTTACGGTTCCTAAAATTAAAAATATAGGATTCAAAAATCTGGTAGCCAACACGGATAGATTATGAATTTATAGAAGGGTTTATTTTTCAGAAAAATACAAACAAAGACCCACGTACCTTGTAATGGTTGTGTGAAAGGCCATAGTCGCCTATCCGAACCGTGAGGTCTGAGGTCAGCAGGCAGTTTCTTAAAGCCAGATCACTGCAGAGAGTAGAACAAACCCTCCGACAATCAGCCACAGTGATCAGACACACACACTGTATCCATCTGAGAGATGCAATCTTGTTTAAAACTGGAGTGCAGGACTTTTACATATAAATGAACGTCAGTTACTTTCAGGCCCTTTCCAAATGAGTTCACTCAATTCTGATGAAGCCTATCGCCTCCAAGGAAAGCTCTCAGTATTTCTCATTATACTGGGGTTGTGGTTTCTGGTGTCTGTGGCGTCAACTAGCCAGAGCTAAAGTGGGCAGTGTCAAATAAACTGCTGGCTAATACAGCTTATTTGTACTCAGAACGATTAGTTTATTAACTCCACAACAACATCATTACATGAGCAGTACATGAAATGACATCACCCACCCTTTCTCACTTACTTACTGTACAGTTCTTCACAGCATAGCTGCTTATTCTGGCTCTCTGATTGGTTACATGGCACATGTATGTCAGCCTACCTGTATTATCCACTGACAGGCAGGAAGGGGAGGGACCATAGCGACGGAGCAGCTGCTAGGCGTATGGTAAAGAAGCTATGGCGGAAAATCCTAAGAAGCATTCAGGGCCGGCTGTAGCATTTTGGAGCCCTAGGCGTAATCTGTTCTGGACGCCCCCACGCCAATCTTTTTTCTTCCCCTCTGGATGAGGCTGGGTGTCTACATGGTAACCCTAGATTTGCAAAAACTCTCCCAAGACTTATTTCGGACGATCTATACTAACCACAATCATAAAAGGTCAATGCCTAACCTGAACCTTCTCACGAGACTTTCGCAAATCTTGGGTTACCATCTATATACGACGATACAGCTGCTGCTGCTGCTGCTGCTGCTGCTGCTGATAGTTCAAAGTGTTGTGTTGTTGCTTAGTGGATCGGCGGCGCCACAGTTGCGCGGCACGGGCGCACGCTCAGCAAAACCAAAAACTGTATTTTTCTTAAAACATGAAAAAATATCAGATCAGGGGGTGCTCCTAATTGTATAAAAAAGTTCATATCGTGATTTTTTTTTTCTTAATTTTTCAGGGTGCGGCGCCCCCTCCACATGTTGGCGCCCTAGGCGATCGCCTATATGGCCTATACCAAGGGCTGCTTGGTACTTCAGATGCTCCGGATAAAAAGAAGTGATCAACGTCGAGGACGGCGTACCTGGGAGGAGGAGCGATGCGGCGAGCTTACCTGCAGGTATACGTCATAAGCACGTCGACAGTGTTTGTGTAATTACTCTCACTGCCAGGAGGGGGGGGGGACAAAAGTTCCGCACTCCAGCTTTAAAGACTTGATAATGTACAGAGTGGAAGTCACGACTGACCTGTGGATGTAGTTGTTTTCATGGAGGTGCAGCAGACCGGAGGTGATCTCAAAAGCCATCCTCTGAAGAGTCAGGAGGTCCCGAGTCGGCAGGTCCGGGGTCATCCCATCGGACTTCCGCTGGGCTCTCAGATACCTCTTCAGGTCACCCTAGTTGAACATCACAACAACAACAACACAAGCAGTGAATTGCATGCAGACTTAAGTAGAAGATGAGTACATGTGCCAAGTGCATGTGCCCTTCTCCTAAAACAGAGATAAAACGTGCAGCATGGGCAAAGAGAATGTTTGTGTCGTCTGCGGTAAATAAATCCCTTTTTAGGTGTTTTCTATCACAGAGCCTCAAAAGCAGCAGGGGAATTGGTAATGAGCTGGCAGCCTTTGTATTAGTTATTTGTGCTTCGAGAAGGGCAAGGAAATAAAAAATGAGCACTATATAAAAAGGATGGAAAATATCCGTGAGGAAAGGACAAAAGGCGACTTTATCAAACAGGATAATAGCAGCCTCCAGTGTTGTTTGGCTTCTCTCTCTGTGTGTTGCTGTAATTGATCTGCTTGTGTCTTTGTTTGGCCTGAGACTCCACTCATATGGTTTCCTTAATCAGTCAGTGATTAAGCCAGCTGAGGGAAGGAAAACAAACCGATTGTACCAGTGACACCGGAACATCTATGACATCTATGAGTCTAATAATTTATAATTCCTGGAGCAAATGATATGCAGAGCTACTCACACAACATTACATTAAAACAAGGAGTCAGTGAAGTAAAGACCTTGGTGAAATAATCTAAACATTTCATGCAACTATAACACAATTGAAAAAGAGTGGAACATCATAGCTTTCATGCCAGTAAACAGCATTTGTCAGTAATAAAAGTGATATGCTGATTAGCACTTTGTTTTTAGAGTTTTCAGAACAAAGTGAGGCGACCAACGCAGCTCCAAGGACGCCAGATTATTTGTGCACAAATTGTAGACGTAAAAAAAAACAAATCGATCAAAGAAACTCCAAAATCATGTACTACGTTTATCTTAAAATGACACACCATTTTTTTTGTCCCATATTTAAATGGTCACTTTGTACTCACCAGCTGACAGAACTCCATCACCAGGAGGAAGGGGATGCTCTCACTGCACTGCCCCAAACACTGAAGGATGTTGGGATGTTTAAGGCTCCTGCAGGGAGAAAGAGAAACCGGTAAGGTAGGTAGGTAGGTAGGTAGGTAGGTAGGCAGGTAGGTAGGCAGGTAGGCAGGTAGGCAGGTAGGTAGGTAGGTAGGTAAGTAGGTAGGCAGGTAGGTAGGTAGGTAGGTAAGTAGGTAGGTAGGCAGGTAGGTAAGTAGGTAGGCAGGCAGGTAGGTAGGTAGGTAAGTAGGTAGGTAGGTTTTGTGTGAGCGAAGCACTTGTGTGAGGCACTGCAGCAAAGCCAAATTAAGTGCAAGTGCAAGTTGGAAAATGGAAATAAAGCATATATTGGTGTTTTGTGTGCTTTGTTTGTTGTTGGGTAGGTGTGTTTACATCAGACACACAAACGATAACAGGACATGGGGAGGGTTTGTGTCTCAGCAAGAGCAGAAGAAACAGGAGATGTAAACAGCATATGAGTGCGTGCGTGCGTGCGTGCGTGCATGACTGCGTGCATAGGGATGGTGGTGGTAGTTGTGGGTTTTGCCCAGAGATTGGAATAGAGAAAAAGAACAAACAGCCCTGTCCTTGGATGCTTCCTGTGTGTGTGTGTGTGTGTGTGTGTGTGTGTGTGTGTGTGTGTGTGTGTGTGTGTGTGTGTGTGTGTGTGTGTGTGTTGAAGAAAGAGAAGGACAGCCAAAATGCTACTCAGATTCTGAGTCAAACACTAATTAGGTCAGATCAGTGCTCATCTCGGAGAACAAGTTTTTTTACCATCTGCCTGCAGGAACATTACATTATTTTTTATAGTGTAAACAGGTACAATTCAAGCTAGACATATTGTTGCTCCTTGATGATTGAAGTAAATTAATAAGCAATCAAATGCACCTTTTCATCAACTAAATACACTCTGGTTTAGCCGATACAGCATTAATTGGTCTGGTATGACCATTAGCTTCTAATGTTAAATAACGTTAAATAGATTTTTCCTATAGAACAGACTTCATACAGTCATTTCAATGATTTGAATACTCTTCCCTACTTGTGCTACTGTTATGCTAAACGTACTATTATCAACTGTGGAAACAGTCATGGTTGTTAAGCGAAAGCGACATCGTCTTGTCAAAATGGCTACCCGAGTTTCAGCAGTTTCTCCCACCTGTAAGGCTCAGACTCAGCCAAGAACTTCCTCTGCTCCAGAGGGCTGGCACTGACACGCAGCTCCTTCACCACGGCCTGCGAGGAGCTGCAGTCACACAGCACTTCAGCCAGGATCACCTACGAGAGATCAACGGGGCAATAACATGGGAGAGTGCCCAGGAGTAGCAGACCAGCAGTAAAAGAACTATTCTGAGTTAAGACTCCTGATCTGGACAGTATTAAATATAACAGAGCAGAGCCTGCTGTTAGTAAGATAATCTACAGCGTGGGTCATGTTTTACATGAAAACACAATGGTATCTGAATGTGAGAGGCGATCATCTTACCTTTCCGAACCAGCCATTTCCTATCTCCTGAAGATAGTTTAAAGTGTGTCTTTTGAAGCACTGAGACTTGGAGTCTGTGAAAAAAGAAGAGAAATAAAAAAAGATCAGGGTCACACACGTCGGCATGCGATGTTCTTTTATGGCATTAAATTTAAGGAGAAAAAAAAAAAATCTTTTAAAACTTATACACACGGGCCTTACCAAAACATTACAGATCCCCTCCAGACATGTTAAGACATAAAAAATACTCTGCTTTGAATAATAATTTGCATCTGATATTGTTTTTCCACAAAGATTACCTACATAAAAATGATTAGAAATTATATCTACTGTGTATTCTTCATTGAAAAATCCAGAATCTATGAATCTGAAATTTTCAAAATTCAACTACTGGAGACAAGATGTCCCCTACTTCAAAATGCACCTGAGGTTTCATGTTTCCACATCATGTTTGTGTAAGTTGCATATTGAACCATGACTGGCTTTGTAATAATGCTGGTATGTACACACCTTAAAGGAATACTCCACCCCCAAAATGATCATTTTTATACCAATTACTCACCCTTGAATTCCTGAAGAAAACTTTATTACTCACTATGTACTCGTCAGATGAGTACATAGTGAGTCAGACGCGCCTGTGCAAGAGTAAGTGTTGTAAATAGTAAGGTTTTTTTTAGCAAAAATACATGTGTTTGTGAAGTACTAAGCACACAACTAGATACATGAGACATGTATTCTACTGCAAGAGTTGTGTGAGAGTTTGTTTTGATATAGTTTTGCTACTGTTAAATGCGGCCCCCTATTACTTCAATTCATCAAGAATTGTATCTATTGTTGGATTCTTCGTTCACCGTGGAGGCATGAGAAAAAAAAAAGTTTTCTTCACAAATTCACGGTAACGTGGGGTGAGTAACTGATGGACAAATGATCACTTTGGGGGTGAAGTATTCCTTTAAACTCAGATTTAAGGTTAAACACAGAGAAACTTACAGCAAATGAATGTGAAAACAGACTTCTAGTGCGCACACATTATTCTACACAGCAAAGTAACAATATGCAAAACACATTTCTGAGTGGAGGGGGACTTTAACGCAGCACACCTCCTGAGACAAAAACAATTCCTAAGGTGTGCTGATACCCTCCCTGTCTGCGGCCAAACGTCCAACATGGCCTGTCTGTACGGAGCACTGATGCAGAAGTTTCTCCGA
The DNA here is from genome assembly GCA_028570985.1 of Heterobranchus longifilis. NCBI lineage: Eukaryota > Metazoa > Chordata > Actinopteri > Siluriformes > Clariidae > Heterobranchus > Heterobranchus longifilis. The sequence continues at coordinate 9,615 of JAOVVB010231283.1, forward strand.
TCAGAGTTTCCACTCCACTGAATTTCAGTGGGGAGTCCAATGTTACTCGGTTTGAGACCTTTAATGGATCCACATCAGTGACTCAGGCAACAGACCATGAGGAGTTTAGTGCAGGACGGTTCTTCAGCTTCGTTTTGACGGCTTTGTGCTCAAATGAACACTGAAGAACTGAATGCAACAAAATGAATAGCTGAAGTCTTTGTTTGTTTTATGGCTTTTTAGTGTGTGCATGGTTGTATGTGAGTGCATGGGTGCATTTTGTAAATGTGTATATGTAGGACTATAAATGTATGGGTGCATGTGTGTATATAGATAAATGTATAGTTTTTATATTTTACAATCATGTTTAAGTATATTTATATTTTTAATAATGTCAATTCTGCTTCTATTCAGTTATTAAAGGTGCTGTAAGTGGTATTTAATTGTATTCTTTTATTATTATTATTTTTAATAAGTGTTAAATAGGTCTACATTCAGACATCCATCATTGATATTGAGTTTTTTTGTCAGTAACATGGGTCCTCTGTTCTGCAGTATACAGAAAAGACATTTTCTGGGATCCCTTTCACACTCCCATCCAATCAGGAGAGAGGATTCCAGAAATGTCTTTTCTGTTTCCTGCAGAGTGGAGGGACTGGGAGACCCACATTACTGACCAAACACTATATCAGTGATATGTTGGAATCTAGAGCTATTTAACATTTATTTTAACAAAGTGTAAATCACTTACAGCATCTTTAACTATGGATGCAAATAAACTCAAACTGAGAGTGAGAGCACAG
>JAOVVB010231303.1:0-10396 GCA_028570985.1 Heterobranchus longifilis
GCGACTTTATTTCCGTGTCCTCACCATTTATATATATACAAAGTGTTTATGATTAAATTGTTTGCTAGAGCACAAAATAAAATTCTTTACAAGAGCACAATGTTCTTCATAGATCTAGCCTCTTAATTTTGCTCTCCAAGTGAACCAGACAGGTGCATTTAGAAGGTGAAAATTCCTCTAAGACATTTTTTAATATCGCTATATATATCACAGGCCAAAAAATATTACAATCTTAGTTTTTCCAATATCGTGCAGCCCTACTATACATATTATATTTCCATGTTTCTATTGCTTTCTTTCCTTTAAATTGTAATTTCCTTATGTTCTTTCTTTCTTTCTTTTAAATTATTTATTTCTAGTTTTCTAATCATTAAACCTTACACTCACCGTTCTCATATTGCTTCTCTAAAATCTTTTTGTTTGGATTTAGCTTCTGTCTCTGCCAGTATAGATTTTTTAACTCTAGCTCTAGTAACAGTTTACCCTGGCTGGTAGATCATTGACTGGGCCTGCTCTGCCACATCACTGTTGTGGACGCACGGTGGATGACTAACTCTTTAAATGTCTGTGGTTACTAACAAACTTCCAGTAAAGCAGCAGCTTTCTCAACACGTGGGAGACAAGTGCTGCTTCTCTTTCCTCTGAACAACTTCCTGTTGGTTGATCTCTTGTGGGAAAAGACTGATTTGGCTCTCCATCTCAGATAACAGTGCACTCCTAACCCTTTGGTACCGGTTAAACGCATGACAAAAAGCCTCTAATGGAACGTGGATCAAGGCAACACGTTAAGTCTTCCCTTCTGAACTAACATAGCACTGCTTCTTATAGATGGTGAAATGGATGTGGGTACCTAACAGCTTCTGCCAATTTTCACCATATTTCTTCTTCATCTGGGTTTAGATGAATAGGAATGTGTACAATCAGAAAGTCATGCATGGTTGTGTTCTCACACAAACATGCACATTTCTGCTGTTGAATGGGGATGCGTCACTGAGCACTTTGACTCACCAGGGGATTAACCAATGCTTCAATGTTTTGTAGGTGTGTGGGATATCCAAGCAGGTGAGACCAACCAGATGGTCCACATGAACATCCTCATCACCTGCGTGTTTGCTGCTTTTCTCATGGGTGCTCTCCTGGCTGGTCTGATTGTTTTCTGCTACCGAGACTCATTCCTCCGTAAGCCAAGACACGTCCACAAGGATGCAGAGTCTGCGCCGTCCTGCTCCGACTCCACTGGAAGCTTTGTCAAGCTCAATGGCCTCTTTGACAGCCCTGTAAAGGTACAGCCATAAAAACAGCTCCAACTAGGGCTGTCCACTCTTAATCGATTAGTCGACTCGGCCGGTCGTTGTGGTCTTAGTGGACTAAGATTTCTTCAGTCAATTAGTCATTTTTTATGCTTTTTTCATGCTGAATGACTTTTTATCCAAGAAACGTATGAGCACATCTCTAGAATACACAAGATTTAAAGTGGTGCTTTTGCATGATTCTTTGTGGAGAAACTCAGTTTTAGAGACTCAGCTGTTGATTAAATCAGCTAATTGATTAGTCGACAATGTATGATTGTTAGTCGACTATGAGTTTTTTTTAATGGAGAACAGCTTTAAATGCTGCATCAAAGTCTTTTGTGAAGATAAGTGATTGAACAAGATGTGAAACTGTCTAATCTTACTCTTTTGATTTTTATTGTCGCATTCTTAGGAGTACCAGACCAACATTGATTCTCCCAAGCTGTACACCAATCTGCTGAGCAACGGCAAAGACCTGAATTCACCCAACGGAGACACCAAGACCATGATCCTGCGGGACGGCTGTCAGCCCCCTGAGCTGGCTGCCCTGCCTACACCGGAGTCCACCCCTGTGCTTCAGCAGAAAAGCCTGCAGCCCATCAAAAACCAGTGGGAGAGGGCTCACGGAAAGTCCGGTGGGCCTCGTAAGGAGTCCAATTCATCAGCCAAAAGTCCTCAGTTCCTTCCTTCTTCTCCTGCTCCTCCTAACTCCAACTCCAGCCACCCTCACCTTGCCTTGGGACACTCCCACATCCCTAGTGCGGTGGTTCTGCCCAATGCCACGCATGACCACTCTAACGTTGACAATGGGGATGATACACTGCCACATTCGTCTGAAAGGAAACTGAAGAACCCAGATTCTAAGGGAAGTAGGAAAGACCCAAAAAGGTCTGTGGATGCCAGAAATACCCTAAATGACCTTTTAAAACACCTAAATGACTCAGTGGCCAACCCCAAGGCCATTCTTCAAGAGGGATCAGGGCCTCGCCCGAGGCAACATCTCACACTGGAGCCTATGGAGGAACTGACTGAATTACCCCCCAAGGTGCCCAGCCGTGAGGCTTCCCTGTACTCTCCCTCCTCCTCCCTGCCGAGGCACAGCCCCACCAAGAGGGGCGATGTGCCCATGCCCACCACTCCCACAACACCAACGGGCAGCCTGAGCATGGGGGGCACCCTGGAGAGGCAAAGAGGGGGGTATCAACTCCACCGGAGTGCCTCTCACAGGCACTCCTTATCCACCTCACCAAATGGGGTAACCATGGGGGTGTCTGTGTCTCGCCAACACAGTATGAACAGAGGGGGTTACATGCCCCCAAAACCTCCCTCCAGACTTGACTCCCAAGGCGGAGTGATGGGGGCAGGAATGCACTCACCCCACCCATCCTCTGTACCCCGACAGAGCAGCTACAGTGGGTATGGCTCACTCCCTCGCACAGGGCTTAAACGGACCCCATCGCTAAAGCCAGATGTGCCCCCTAAACCCAATGGGTTTTCACCACAGACTCCACAGATGCGAGTGGTCAATAAGTACAGTTATTAAAAGAGCATGGACACTTCTGAGTGAGCTCTTGGCCTTGACTGTAAAGCATTGAGCCCTGAGGGCTTGAGGGGGGCTACGGATGGGGTAGGGCCTAGTGTGTGTTTGTGTATCAACTTGAGGTGTGTTCCTCCTTTTATGATGTGCACATTCACTCACACTAAAAAGGGAAAATCACACATGTGGCCAAAGATACTCCTTGGGGCTTTTTCGCTCCCTACATCTCCATCTCCCTCCCTTGTCACGGTAGCCACAGGATATGAACAGTGGGCAGTGGTGAATCTGCTGCTCCCCATTGTATCTGGGCTTGGGTGTAGCCCGTTCCCATATTAGGTACGAGGTTTAGGACACCAGCTGGGGCCGCTATGGCGTCTGTGCTTGCGGTGCCAGGTTAAAAAACAGTGGAATACTTGAAGAATGGGTCTCATTTGTCACTGCCCTTGAGCACTGTCTTCCCACTAATGTGAACTGAACAAAGAGGAGAGTTATAGGCCATGCCTTTGTTAGTAAGATGTCTGGGGGCAGAGGAGAGGAAACTCAAAAATCATAAGTGTGTGTGTTGCTTAAGAGACATATGACCACGAACAGCTGAATCAAGCAGCAAGCGAATAGAGAAAAAGAGTGCAAATGAATGTTTGTGTGTGTGCGTGCGTGCGTGCGTGCACATGCATGTTGGTTAATTGGAAAGCAGATTTGTGTTGGCAGTACACATATTTGAGTGCCGCTACATGTCAGAGGATGCACGTTAAGACCTGTTTAAGACCCAAGTCACCGTCTCCCATTTCAATAACATCTCTTCTTTGGTCTTGTTTGAACCCATCTGAACCGAGCCAAAACATTGTGTCACTCTGTAGTGTTTTTGGTAATTAGGTTAAGCTGAGGGGAAGTTGGTCATGGTGGGTGAATACTGGAACAAGAATTGTAACTCACTGGGAAATTCTGCTTAGTACATTTGCTGCTATTGGTTTTAGACATAGGAGTTTGTCTTGGATGCATTTGTTTCTCTACCAGACTGGGATAGCCCTCGATATGGGTGTGCACATCTGCTTGTGTATGTGTATGTGCGTGCGTGCGTGTTATATCGCAGACAGAGGCCAAGAAGTACCGTTTCCAGCAACCAAACACACTGTTAAAACTGATTTTAAAAAATGCTTCTCTCCAGGACTGAAACGTCCCCTAACCGCCACTGCCCCTTTGAATTATACTGGTGGTTCAGGAGACTCCTTTCTTTATGTAGCAAATTGTATTAAGAAAAAAACATACATTTCTCATCTCATTCTATAAGTGAATTTTGAACAAAATGGTTTGCCTTTATAATGTTTTACTGTGTTATTTAAAGAATTTACCATATGAAACTAAAGCAACACCAATGGTTTAGCCCATGTATATGGATTCAACATTTCAGGGCACTTCTGTTCCGTTAAACTTGTGTGTCTCCTAATAGAACACTAGCATTTTCCTTCTACATTAATCCTATTAAAAAAGGTATATTAAACGGACCCTAGAACAATACATGGATGTAACACCTCTGTCATCTGCCGTGCTGGTTCTGCAGCCCGTGTTCCCTGTGCAGCTTCCCTGCGAGTGGCCAATGTACAATCAACACAACAATTTACCAATGTGTCCAAACGAGTCATGCTGGGAATGACAAGATCCTGTATATACTTAAATACTATAAATAAGGAGTATAAATATTTTTAGGCAAGTGAACCTGAATCTGTGCATTGTGTGCCTTATTCACAAAATGAACTACTACAGTATATAATATTGGCAATGTCAATTGGTCTTCTGTATGTTATTGTCATATACTATATAAACCATTTTTATACGAGCAATTTGAAAATCAGCAGGATGTGTTCACAACCTAATCCAAAAAGAAGTGATGTGCTAGTCGTACAAAAGGACAGGCAAAAAAAAAATGATTTGGGGTATGAATCAATTTTTCTCCTTTACTGCCGGTGTTGAAAAGAATGGTGTTAACCAACCACATAGAGGTGCCATGCAGTGAATGTATTTTCTTGACAGTGGGATGTAGGGTGGTTAGACCTTGCACTGTGGAGCAGTCGGCTCAACGCAGCACATCCTGCCCACAGCCAATGTATTAACGCAGTGTTCACATGAAAGCCGTCTGTTGGCAGGGGCGGTGGTCACACAGAGTCCGTAATTCCCCAGGATTGCAGTGGCAGGAATTGTTTCTATTGGCCAGTAGTGACGACTGAGGGATCATTTCTCTTGGGTACATTATTTGGGTGACATCTGCAATCCTATCCAAGTGTCAGTTGCCTGTTTAGCCCAAAGCCACATTTTGTTTACAAGTGATGATTGTATGTAAAGACTTTCTGCCTGTCATCTAACCAGTGTTTGGGCTCTCTTTTCTACTCGACACATGCACACTGACATCACAAACAGACACTCAACATACACTGCTCAACTGCCTTGTACATTGCAATATGAACTGGGTCTTTCTGTTGCAATCTAAATTGAAGCCTTTATTTTTCAGTCTGAGCTCTGTGTGTGTGCAGATGAACCGGATTTTGTCATGTAATTTTGATTTAAATACTGTGCAACATGGTGATGCCAGGCCAGCTGTATATTTGATCTCCAGAGTATTTCAGCGTGTAGATATGTTGTAAAGTTGTACTGTGAATGTGTAAATAATAATGATGGTCTTTGTTTCATGATATTTTTTGTTGATTTTTTTAACACGGCATGTATAGTTGAAATAAAACATTATGGCACAGAAAGAGTGATCTTGGGTTGTTTTTTTTTCATGTCAAAGACATGGAATTTGATTGGGTTTCATAAGTCAGCTCCTTATGTTATGTATGTCATTTGTTTCTGATGTGAGAGAGCATGACGTAGAGCTGCAAAGAGTTAACAGTTAGATGCTTAGTGCCTTGTGAACTCAGCATAAGACCCATGAGATGTATTCGGTACTTACAGCATGACTTGGGTGGGTATTACTGTAATGTGTCCTATAGCTAGCTGAACTCTGAGACATGACGAGTCTGAAGAATGATTAAGAGCTTCAGACTATTTTTAGAACTGGGTTGTTTTGAAGTTTGGGGCCAGCAGAGAGTCAACCACGCCAGATAACATGTGGGAAAGTTTCCAAAGTAGTATGTTCCTTTAGATGCCAAACATCTGGACTAACTACTGCTCAAGGCATAAGATCTGAGCCACCAATGAGCTGTGGAAGAATGCACACACGCACACATGCACACGCGCGTGCGCACACACACACACACACGCACACGCACACACACACACACACACACACACACACACACTCATTTAGATGCATGCAGCATAAACATCCAATGTATGATGTTACGCACAGATAGGCTTGTGATAAGATTAGCTGTCAACAACAAAGAATAAAGGAGTGATGGTTGGATGGAGGAGAGTCACTTTTCATGTGTTAACGATTTGCTGAGTGGAAAATAATTAAATGACCACTCGCTCCCTTTTCAAAAAGACATAAACACACATCCGTGTAAAGTTCACACAAATACAGAAACATGCTGAAAAATACACCATAACAACAGGATTTAGTGTCAAAACATGACAACAGGAATGCAGACGCATTTGTCCAAATTGTTCCAAATCACAAACACGGGATGTCACGGTGGCTTAGAGGTCAAAAAACACATACCACATAACAGCAACATCCCCGGTTTGAATCCGGCCAGGGACCTTTCTTGCATGTCACCCCCCCCCTCTCTCTCTACCCCACATTTCCTGTACGCCTCTTCACTGTTTACTATCAAATAAAGCAAAAAATGACCAAACCATTCATCTTAAATGACGCAGAAAACAACTTAGTTTCGACCATCACATAGAATCATCATTCTAAATGCTAACTTCCTGCAGAAGCTCAAGTCAACAACCGTGAAACATTTAAAGTCAAATATTGAGACTGAAAGAAAAAGAGTTTTCATCTCACTGATGTGCACATCAATAAAAAGTGCAGGAGGGCTCTGAGAGTGCGCCTCCTGCCTTTCTGCAGGGAGGTTATGCAGCCCTTTGGCTGTTTGGTCGGGAGGCTTTGTGGCTCATCGCTGCCGTCAGAATGTTGACACAAGTGCTCCTTCATTTGCTTTCAGCAGGACCTCCTGAAAACTCGCACCTCCTAGCAACCCGGCTCTCACACACACACACGCACACACACATGCACATGCACATGCACGTGCACACGCGCGCATACACACACACACACACACACACACAAGGGAAACATTCTCCCCTCTGGGTGTTCTAACGGGGGTTGGGGTGTGATTTGGTTGGGAATGGGGAACAACAAAGAGGCGCCTCTTGCTATTCTGATGTACATCCCATCCTCTCAATTTATCAGATGGTCTGTTTGAATTAGTGGAGGCAAATCAAACAAATCTAGTGATTCTGTAGCCGTTTCATTCACTTGTCCATCCGCCTGGCCACACTTAGTCTCATTAACTGTTCCCGGACAAAAAGCATGCGTTTGTTGTCGTACAGGCGTGTCTGTGCACATGTGTGTGTGTTTATTTCACATCACAAGGGACAGAGGAAGCAGATGCTAAAAAAAATCATCTCTTAGTTAGTGTAAGTGGAACACAGCAAGGTCACTCATCTAGATGCAGGAAGATGAAAGTAAATTGCTTAAGTTGAAAGTAAAATGTGCTCTGAAACCGCAACACTCGTAAGCAGAAAATACAGAAACACACAAAACACACACACACTACACATGCATACTAACACACAGAGAGAGTGATTTGGTCCATTTCTCTGCTGGCTTTTTCTGCAGCATCTCTTTAGAAATTTAAGGATGGTGATTAGACTGAAAACCATCCATCTGTCCTCCTTCCTGTCCTCTTTTCTTAAAAGCCCGGAGGTGAAACCAGCCATTCCATTTACAAGCCTCAGTCATGGAAAGGTGCTTAGAGGGTTCCTTTGTGGGCTTTAGCAAGTACATGTGCTCTCTCTCTGATGCATTAAACTCTGACAGAGTGTCCACGTAATGCTTCATTTGAAAGTGGAATTAAATGACAGGGAAGAAGCTGAAATTTCTCTGTGTTGGATTGAAAAAAAACTTTTGCAGTACGCTTTTGCAGTACAGCCTCTACAGTCGCGGAAAAGCCATCAAAGTCTAATCCATGTGCCAAGCACCCTTACATTGACAGTTGGTTAATGGCACACATTGCTTTGAAAAGTGACTTAAAAGGCAGGCAAGCAAAAGCAAGGAAAAGAAAGGGATTGTTGAAATATGAGGAATGGAAGTGCAGACAGGAAGGGACTAGTAGCCTCTAAGAGCAGATACAGACATTTGGATTGTGGACAAATCACTATAAACAAAACAGCTTAATGAGAGAAATAAGCACATACAGGGACATACATACTTTTCCCAGTTCTCCCTAACTGAGTTTCAGCCAAGCTTTACAATCAACTGCTCTGACACCACACAGAGACACAGTGGGAGAGATGGCAGGAGGGAGAGAACTAGGCTGCAGAGATTTTAATTCATTGGTATATTATATAATGACTGCTAAGATGTCCCTGCAGTGAATGGCTGCTGTGTTCCAAGATAACCTCCAGAAAATGACATGACAACCTCTTTTTAAGCCTGCATCTGCACTGCCACCTGTGTTTTATCATGAGACATTATTATTAAGGATGAATATGGAATGGGAGACATATGGAAATAATTATGCTGAGTCCACATAGGCAATGTATTATATCATGCAATGAAGTCTAGAAATTACTTTTTATAAAAAATAGAACATCGATTGTGTTACTCATCAGTTTTTTTTCTCCAAAGTTTTCTTGCCGTCCAAACACAGTAGCTCTGTTGCAAGTTAACAAGTTAACAAATTGTGCACTAGTAGAATAAAGAATTTTCTATCTTTTATTTCTCACCAGCACTTGAACACACCACCATGCCTTCTTTCAATTAAACCACACCTGGATAATGTAACCAAACTTTATATTCACTGGGATAAGTTCCATGTCTTTTAAGTTTAAAGTCTTATTCACACACAACACTGAAGATAGGGTTGGGTGACATGGCCAAAATGTTCTATCCTGATCTAGGTCATCTCTTGATAACGATATATATATATCACCATATAGCATGTTTTCTAGTCTCCTGTCACCTGCCTGGGGACTAGGGATGAAAATTAGCTTTTAGCGATATCTCTGCATCAGATTTCAATTATTAACATGTATTGTGCATGGTCCCTTTAAATTAGATTAAATAATGTTAGCATTAGCAAGTAGGCTAATTTGGTAGTGATATTTATCACCAAAGTAAGAGAGCTACAGTACATAAGAGCTTTGTGTTACATAAGGTAGTGCTGGGCAGTATACCGGGTTGTAATTTCCTGTATGATGTGAATTGTTCATATACTGCCATAGCTGAAACAATTGCTGTAACACTTCAATAGGCAGCAAAATGTATAATATTGTTCTCCGTGAGAGAGCGCTATGGTCGGGGCAAGCTGTGAGTGTATTGAGAGGGGCCCCTAATAACTGCATACCTTTCTTACTAACGGTTATAAATAATAACCCACAACTAACTTCTTTCTTCTTTAACAGGTCAAAACACCATGGCACACAATTTGTGACACTAATACTTGTACATACAATATTACACCGCTGAATGGTATGTTTTTATATTCTATCTACTCCTGACAGTAGAATAAGCCACTATAAGCCTATAATAAGGCCTAGTCACGTTATACCGTGTAACTGCCATAATCTTAAAAAATACTGTGGTACAAATTTTGGCATTCAACAAAAGCATGCTTTTACAAAGTTGTGTCAATTTATACCCATTAACAACCTCGGCACTCTGCATATTACTCTGTGATTCAGTCACAAAGCATTGCCTTAGGGGAGAAAAATTTAAAGTTAATTTAATTTAACTTTAACTTTAAGTTAATTTTTCATTACTTTCAGTAGATGTACAATATGTCTGCTGGCAGGCTGGGACAGTGGACGTAATGTACAGTGAAGAAGAGCATTGAACCGTTAATCTAGCTTTGTTTGTAGTTAATTAAGTTCGTAGTTATTGAACATTACTAAAAATTTGGCTTAAACTTAAGTTTTTCCCAGGCAGACATTTGACCATCATTCCTGGCAGCCTGCACACATCTGATATCACGGATACCTGCTGGAAAATATGTTGGAAAATAAACTTTCAAGCTTTTCCTAAACTTGGCATAGGAAGTACTATGTGAAATTAGAGTGACGCGGTATTGAATCATGTTATTACCATGCATAGCAGCAACCCGCTGATACAGGCCTGTCTGAGAGAAAGAGTCAAGAGACACAGATAGAGAACAGTGTTAAGAGCCAGAGGAGAGAGTGAGATGAATATCTGTCCAATGTGGTTCTTTAAGATGCAGAGACCCCGCTCCAGCACCTGCAAGTAAAGGTGCTTATCTGTCAGGTTTCATCTGCTCACCAGGCCGTGTGTGCGTGTGTGCGTGCATGCGTGCGTTGCGTGCGTTGTGTGCGTTGTGTGTGTTGTGTGTGTTGTGTGTGTGTGTGTGTGTGTGTGTGTGTGTGTGTGTGTGTGAGTTAAGAA
>JAOVVB010231314.1:0-10396 GCA_028570985.1 Heterobranchus longifilis
AAAACACTTTTTTTAGTTAGTTGAAAGAGAGTATCGGTAGAAAACTGCTCTTTAACATGTAACTATCATTCTTTTTTAAATGGTGCCTTTTGTGTTCAGCTCAATGTTCAATTTGTTCAATAAAATGTCAGAAATAACTTCCTTTCATTTTTAAAAAAAAATTCAGCAAGCAATTTGTTGTATTTTAGCAGAATACTGAAAGCAGCAGACAGGCAGAGCTGATATTTATCGCAAGTAATATCGTCATCGCAATATTCAACAACGTTATCACATATTGCATATTTTCCTCATATTGTGCAGCCCTAATTTGTATATTTTTTTAATGAAACTGTTCTAAAATTGCCTCTTTATCAGCAAACCTCTTCTGTGTGTGTGTGTGTGTGCGTGTGCGTGTGCGTGTGCGTGTGTGACCTTCACATTACTTTACTCCAAATGATAAAAGTTGCAAATGTGGCTGTGAGTCAGTACAGCACTGTTAAAGACATACATTTTTTGTTCCAGTATTTTAGTTGCTTTTTGGTGAGCTGGAAACTACGGCTGACCTTTTTATCTCTTTTATCCCACTATAGGTAATTCCATATCTCTATAACGATATATATCACTGTATAGGATGTATATGATTATATAGCAAGTCAATAGCCTATATTGTTTATTCCTGTGTGAATTAAATACTTGACAAATAAACAGTATTTTCTCATTTTATTATGAACTTTAGTGCAAAACGAACATAACAGCTTCAAATGAAATTCTAGAGAAAGAATAAAAAATATATAGCCCAGCCTACAATAGGATCATCCAAATGATGTATATATTGCCGTATTTTTGACATTGCAATATAAATGTCAGAGGAAAATATATATATGATAGTTTTGACAATATATATTGTTATATTTCCTAGTCCTACTAAGAACTTAATGTATCTTCTTCTTGTGTTAGTGGTGACGGTGACGTAGGACAGCGAAACTCGACCGTTGGTGTAGTTCCTTTATAGCCTAACATTAGATTTTTACTGCCGATTGCATTTAGTCTTCTAAAATCATAAAAGTGGTGTTCATATGGAGAGATTATCTTGCTAGACAAAACGTGTAAGAATCATAAACTTATGTTCGCCACAGAGCTTATTTTCTGCAATGATCCAAAATGAAATTCAAAAATCTCATAGGCTTTTTGACGAGGAAACCCATGGCAACGCTAACATCCAGGGTGGCCTGGGGCTCCCTATGGGCATACATTAGTGGGGCCCCCGTTATATTCTCTATATCTTGTAAGGGGTCCTCAGCTGAAAAAAGAACCTCCTAATGATTTTGGTGATTCCAAAACCTTTCCGCAGTATGGTGCTTCATGGTTTAATGTCTGTCTGCTGTGGTTTCTGTTTTTTTCTCAGTGAATGAGGAAGAGGAGGAGGAAGAACAGAAGCAAACAGAAAAGGAAGAAGGTCCTTTAAGTTTCCTAAAGATCTTTAAGCAGAACAAGCCCAGCCAATGAAAACGTGCTGTACCTTCAGAGACAAAGGGAGAACATTGAGGAGCGGAGTTGTGATCTCCAGCGTCCCTTGTAAACAGAGGGAGGGGACACGGATGTCAGTCTGCCTTGTGATTGGCTGGAGCGATGGCTGTCACCAAGGAGGAGAAGCTCGAGGCAGGCAGGAGGGCGCCGAGGGTCACGACCCCGCCCGAGGGTGGCTGGGGTTGGATGATCGTCGCTGGCTGTTTCCTCGCCACCATCTGCATCCGGGCAGTGACCAGGTGAGTGGGAGTGTGTGTGTAACATTTTGTCATGAGTAAACATATTTTTATCTTCCCATGGGTCCTTGAAATCTTTGAACGTTTGTGAATTTGAGAGAAAAAAATCAAGGCCTTGAAAGTTTTAAAAGACAGACGTAAATAGATATGGGTCAGTGAAAGTGCTTCTATCACAGTTGCGTCATTATTTCACGTGCCAGCCTGCTAGTTGGCATTATAAAAAAATCTCAGTGTTGTAACTTTTATCAACCTTGCTCCATGTCTCAAACTATGCCGTCCTTGAATTTGAGGGAACTGGGCCTGGAAAGTCCATGAAAAGGCCTTGAATTAAGAAGGTGTGGGAAGTTATTGAGTTGAGTTTTATTTAACAGATGTTAAAATACAACAGTTTAAAGCCCCATTTGGTCACAGCCATTTTATCCATTGTTACAGGAATTAAACACAATAAAGTCCAGGACTTATTTCCATTGTGGTCCTCATTTGTATTGATCTGATATCTGAATTTTTAAAAGGATGTAAGCAGAATTTGTGGAGTTTTTATTTTCAGTTCCTGATGAATGCTTGCTTTTATGGATCTGGGGGATTTGTGGAAAAATGACCTTTCCTGGAGTATTTTAGTATTTCCCTGTGAGAGGAAGATCTTACCTTTTATTTAATGTAAGAACATTGAAAACACAATACTTTTACCTGGAACAACAACACCAGTGAGACTGCATCCTTTGGTGTACGCAGCTAAATTCTTCTGTTCTTATAGCTCTGGTCATAAATACCTCCATGCTATTACTTGGCAACACTGCATTCCCGCTCAGATCACATAGTTTAAGCCACTAACCTGTTTCAGCATTATTTCCTTTTTTTCCACTGGGACTTTGAAATCCTGCTGAGATGTTTCCATCTCTCAGTTTTTGCGCAGCCAGCATACTGCCTCCACAACTCAGCTGTTAACTGACATTTCATTTCCACTGCCATTTTAATATTTTGTATATTGAAAAAAATATTGCAGGATCGCATATGATGATGAAGAGATAGCGGTATGTAAAAAACACGTCTGTAGTCATTTCTACAAATGAATGTGAAGTGTGGGAAGTGATGAGTGACTTCACAAAGGTCTGATCTGGTCTGGTCTGATGCCATGAGCTCCCTCTGGGGTTACATGGTGGACAATGAGTCGTAAAAACGGGGTTAGGGAGGGCAGAGTCTTCAGACTGGTGGATGTGAATGACAGCCATAAACTGATAAACATTTCACGCAACTCCAGTTTATCAGCTCTGACATATAATGCTGGCACCTAATAACACCTAAATCATATGTTCTCGCACTTTAATGAGGACCTGAGTATAATGCACGTGTCATGACATTTTGAATGAAACTGTTGCCATAGTCTTGCAAAACTTTGTGTCCCCAGTTAATTGCCTCATCTAAAGCGGTATTGTCTTTGATTTTCTCTTAATGAGCTGCACATTGTAACTCTCCTGGATAATGCATCATGTTTTGTGCGGCAGAGGAGAAAGATCTTCCAGACAGTGACGGCGTTTCATCAGCAAATATAAAAGCTTGCATGAAAATAGTATAGGTTTTGTACTACATCAGTGAGCTGAAAAGTAAAATACCATTTTTGTAGGCCTGTCCTCGACTAAAGAAATCCGTAGTTGACTAACACTCTTCTCCACAAACAATCATGCAAAAGCACCAGTTTTAATTTTGTGTTTACCAGAGATGTGCTCATAAGTCTGTTGGAAATAAGTCACTCAGCATGAAAAAAGCATAAAAAATGAATAATCAACTAAAGAAATCTTAGTCGACTAAGACCAAAACGATCGATTAGTCGATTAGTCGACTAAGAGAGGGCAGCCCTACATTTTTGCAGACTGTTGTGTTAAAAATGCACTAAATCCCAGCTCCCTCTGTCTCTGTATCCAGATGTGTTTCCATATTCTTTTTGGAGTTCCAGCTGCACTTTGAGAAGGATTATTCCACCACCGCCTGGATCCACAGTCTGATCGACTCCATCACCATGCTCTGTGGTAAGACCATCACTGTCAAATGAGATCAATGCTGCAGTTTAAACTGGATTTGTCAAAGCAACATGTACTTGTTTTTGTCTGTTTGGTGCAGGTGCAGGAAGTGTTGACATTTCTGAGCAAAAATCAGACACATGTATTCTGTATTCATCTTTCACTATTTGTATTTTGATTCAGATGCAGATTTAAAATTACAAAATGATATTTGATGGAGAAGATTCTTGTTACAGACAGAACATCTAAAAACCTGAACTGACAATTGTAGAAATTAGACCGTGTAGATAGTAAAAACGTGAATTCAAGTTATAACGTATCTATTATCCCAACTATTAAAAAATGCAGTTGAAATGAAACATTATTTTACCAGGACCAGGGTACAGAAACTGACAAAACGTCAGACCAATCATAGAATTTTGCATTTTTTCACATTTCATTCTCTTTGTCAGCATCTATGGTGATAAGTGATATTTGCAGGTGTGTTTTTTGATCTCACTTCCCAGAGATCCAAACAGTGAAGCCTTGTATTGATTTTTCCGGGTAATGACGCCATAGACACTCAGTTTGTAACGCTGCAAATGCAAGGGCTCAATCACCATCGCCGATAGATGGTGACTTAACATTTATTTAAATGAAAACCTTCCAGATTATTACTCTAAGACAAAAGACAAGTCACGGGTACATCGAAACTGGAGTGCAATAAAAGATGTGTTTAAGTGCAACATGATGCCTTTATAAAAAGTAATCCACTCTGTAAAGTTTACAGGTTTTATACCCCACATATAAATGGCTGTGGGTGTGTATATAGGAAACTGCTCAGGCATCAGTGAAATAATCCACACAAACTGTGTTTGCAGCGCCTCTGGGTGGTTTCCTTGGGAACCGACTCTCCTGCAGAGCTACAGTGATCCTGGGAGGTCTGCTGTCCTCTGCTGGTCTGGTCCTCAGCTCCTTCGCTTCCAGTCTGGAATATCTATACATCTCCATGGGCATCCTCACAGGTACACAGGCACCTCACACAGATCTTAGTCGACCAAAAGTCTACCTACTCTTTACTACAGATATTAATGTAATCCTCCGTGGTACCGTCTGCTGACTGTATTTTATTAATAGTTGTTGAAAGTTGAATGCAGATATTTTGATGATTTAAGTCCAGCTCTGTGTTAGCTTTGTGTATAAATGATGGCTAAATGATGCCTAGTCTCTCTCTGCGGTCGCGGTGCAAGCAGGCCGGAGGTCCACCGAGATCCCCCAGTGCGTGCTCATTGTACGCGGCCGCCATCTGCAATCCGCGGATCTCGGCAGATCTCCGTTCCGTGCACCGCGACCATGAATGAAGCTAAACACCGCCCATCCACACACAGAGCCCACAGCAAGATGAGACAGAGCTGGTCCACAATCTGAAAAGTGTCTCTTTAGGTTGCTTTGTCTGCTAAGTTAATTTGAATATAATGTATTACAGGGTGTATCAGGGTGTCATGTCCTTTGCCATCCAAACAACTTGTGTTCAGATTTGGCAACATATCCATCCTCTGCAGGTCTTGGCTTTGCTCTCAGCTACACACCAGCTATAGCGATGGTTGGGAGGTACTTCAGTGAGAGGAAAGCTCTGGCCTATGGCATCGCCATGTCTGGTAGTGACATCTTTACTTACCTGTTGCTTTGTTTTCTTGTCATTTATACTTTACTTTCCCATCTCCTCCCTTCTACTCCTTCATTCTCCTTTTTCTTCCTACGGGACTTCTTTGATTTCCTCTGTGCTTTTCTCTAGTCCTTTTTTAAGTTTCTCTCCTCTCCTTGCCTGATTTTATCCCATCAAATCCAATTTCACCTCATCTTCAGGGAGTGGCATCGGGACCTTCATCCTGGCTCCTGCAGTCCAGCTGCTGATAGAGCATTACTCCTGGAGGGGAGCGCTGCTCATCCTGGGAGGATTTGTCTCCAACCTGTTTGTCTGTGGTGCTCTGATGAGGCCTCTGGAACCAAGAAAGAGTGAAATGTAAGTCTCCTGCTCTGTTGATACTCTACTGCTAATCTGAGAAGTCTATCAAGATTATTTCATTATCACTTAGTTTATCAGTTCTGTTTTTGAATAATTGATCCATCCATAAAAGGTCACAAAAGACAACAAAAACCCCCAAAATAACAGTTTTTTCCAATTAAAAGCAGAGAACAGCAGCACATCCTTAGAACAACAGAAGGCAGGGCCGGCCCTAGACTTTTGGGGGCCCTAAGCAGGATTTGGATCAGGGGCCCCCCTCACTGTAACGTGTTGCCAGATGACGTGGCACTGAACCAACTTGTGTGTTGTTAATATTAGTTTATGCACACATAATAAAGACTTAAAATGGGACCTATTAGCAACAACACTATCTTTAAATAGACTACAATGAATACAGTATTTGTCTGTTACCCTGGTCCTTCTCTGTCTTTAGCTTGATCTGGTTTAAGTTTGATGCATATTTTAGTATTATGTTTTCATTGGATAGGGCAGAATCTCACCTGTCTTCATGTGTGATCTGTCCAAATGTAGAAAGATAGGATGCACAAGGCAACCATAGAAGAAGAAGAACATTTTATTATAACTAATAATATTCTGCAAACCCTGTGCTCGTACTGGCTGATGATCCAGCATCTAGTGTCAAACTTAAGCACCTGTAAATTATAGATAACAATACTATTTTTTATCGGTTACAATTTTAACAGCTGCATCAGATCCATTCAAACCGGTTACCACAGATTTCCTTTTATACATTTTCAAATATAATATATTTATAAGCTATTTTGTGGAACATTTCAAGCTCTTTTGGGGGCCCTCTAGTAGCCACGGGGCCGTTATGCGTCGGGCCGGCTCTGATAGAGGGTTTTGCATTTTTGTGTTATAAATTACTTTTGATGATTAACCAATTATTGCTTAATCAACTAATTATTCATAGGAATAGTTGAGAAGATTGATACCACCATCTGTGTCAAGAGTGGTATCGATGCCTGAAAAGCAAATGCATATTTCCCCAAATCTTGAACTAATCCTTTAAGAACTAAAATATACCCAATTCCATTTCTTGATCCATTTCATTGTATTTTCTTCCATTCTGTTCTTTTCCATTTAAAGGATATGGGAGAACAATATGGCAGACCTGGAGAAAGATTGCATGACGACAGCGCTGGATTCCAAAAACGCAGAACAAGTACCTGCTGACTGCAGCCAAGTGGAGGCAAAGCAGCTGGAAATAAGCAGCTTAATGAAAACTCACAGCCTCCTCATTGCCAACGGAGCACTCAAAAACGTTGCACTCGAAAACAACAAACTAGTTCAGGCGAACGTAGCGCTGCGATCAAGTTCGAGCCCGTCTGATCCGAATTCAACCGATCTGAAGATAGCTAATTGCATTTTATTTAGCAACAAGCTAACAGAGACAATACTAAGGGAGATCAAACTCTCAGATCCCAAACTAGCAAATGGCAGCACAACTGAGAACTTTAAATTGGTGGAAAGCATGAACTTGATCAACAAGGCAGCTGACACGGATACTAAGATAGCAGACTCTGGACTCACCGCAGCCAAACCAACAGATGCACATCACTTAGATAAAACCATCCCTCCAGAGCCTTTAGTGAGCACAGAAACTTCATCCAGAGGTTTTTGTCTCAAGTTCAGGGAGGATTTTGGATTTCTAGCGATACCCGACTTCCTGATTCTGTCCGTGTCCTTCCTGTTTCTGGCCTATGGCTGCAGCGCTCCAATAGTTTACCTGGTCCCTTTTGCCCTCAGCGTGGGGCTGGAGCACCAGCAGGCTGCCTTCCTCATGTCCATATTTGGAGTCAGCGGCATTGTGGGTAACATCACCTTTGGATGGATCACGGACAGGAAGTGAGTAGGGGCCCGGAGGTGTGTTTTTGTGAGTTTAATCAAAGCCCAGTACTGATAGATGTCCTTCCCTCTAGGTGTCTGAAGAGGTATCGCATGATGAGCTACATGGTGGCGATAGGCATGGAGGGCCTCTGCTGTATGTTCCTCCACCTCCTTCACTCCTTCTCCCTCCTGGTCCCATTTTGCGTATTCTACGGGTACTTTGACGGGGCGTATGTGGCGCTCATCCCAGTGGTGACCTCTGATGTCGTGGGCCCCACCTACCTGACCTCCGCTCTGGGTGTGGTCTACTTCCTGCATGGCATCCCCTACCTGATAAGCCCACCAATAGGAGGTAAGTGTTCATGACTTTATTAAAGGGATAGTTCAGTTTTTCAAGTTCAAATCAGTTCAATTCCATTTTATTTATAGTGTCATAACAAAAGTTATCTCAGGACACTTTTAATGTGTTTGTGAATTTATTAAAGGGATAGTTCAGATTTTTTAAGTTCAAATCAGTTCAATTCCATTTTATTTATAGTGTCATATCATAACAAAAGTTATCTCAGGACACAGGACTAGAACAGGCTCAGTGATTCCCAACATCACCCAAGAGTAAGCGTTATGCATTTTACAGAAAAAAACTGCTTTAGGGTAAAAGGATAAAAATGTTGCCAGTGATTATTACATTGGCCTTTTACTCCTTGTACTTGTACTGTCTACTTGTTTGTGTGTCATGAAACAGTAAACCTGATGTCCTGCATTTCACTAGTCACCACATCCATTAATTACAAAAGATATTTGTTTACAGTTTTGTGCATAAACTGAGGAAAACAAGGAAGGGACATTTTGAATCCTGGAATCACAGCTAGCTGCAATCTTGGAGCCACGTAACTCATTTGGTCTTGTGAATTGTTTTCCATTGAGGTATAACACACATTTCCTGTTTCCGTGTCTCCAGGCTGGTTAGTAGACAAGACGGGGAACTACGAGGCAACCTTCTTTCTCAGCGGGGCTTCCTTCATGTTCAGCTCTGTGGTGCTAGCAGCTGCCATGTTATTCAGACACTGCCAGAGGCGCAAGTGTAACGCTGTATGCTTAATTCCCAATCATCACAATGCTGCTGCAGCTCAGCAGGGCATCATCTGACAATGCCAATCCACATGCTCCTCCTCCATCTGTGCACCTCACTGCTATGGTCAGGTGTTATTTTGGTGCGTATCATACGCCACTGATTTCGACATAAGACGTCGAGCTCAGACTCAACAAGAGCAATGCTGCCAGAACCTGTGCCTTTAAAAAAAACAATGTTGTGATTTTGAGACACAGATTATGTTGTAATGACGTGTTTTTTTCAGTAAGAGTTTGTTGTTTAATGTGGATCTTTTGTTTTGTAAAACCAAAGAACCACCGTCACCGTCTTTAGTGAGCTTTCCAATTTTATCCAGATGTACAATCTGTTCACTCTGATTTAATATATATTCTACAGTGTTACAATTATATTTTTTTTAACAGTTTATTTAAAATATGCTTTTAAAACCTGGCCCTTATTTTCCAAAATATTCCATCTTGCCAGTTGATTCTGTTGAACATCTTACTACACTTTAGGCTACTCTATGTGCAGGTCGCACTGTGCTACAAGAAAAGCATCAACAGTTAAATGTGATTTCTGTGTTTCCTGCTGTGTTTGTGTCATATCAGAAGAAAGATGGGATTCATTTGCATGTATCATGAACAAAAAAACTATGTTCCTGCACACCATCACATCTTTGGGACACAGAACCAAAACACTGCAGAACAAGGAATACTGCACACTTTCTATCACTTTATTTAATGGTGATGGCTGAATAAAGTGGCTTAATTCACCATAATGTATAATCAGCCATAAACAATGTGTAGTGGGTATTACTCATCAAACAGGCTATGCTTGATTGTATTAAAGTGAAAACAAATGAGATGTTCAGTAAGTCAGATTACAGAACCTGCAGAGTTGTAAGAATGTGAAACTAAAGTATTTTATCCTGCACTGCTAGAGCTGGTCTCTGAGGGAGAAATATGATAATAAATTGATATTCATACTGTGATTAGTGATACAAACTTAATTGAAGGACATTAGACTTTTTTTTTTACAAAAAATATGTAGGTAACTTTATCTTTGACTTCAATTTTGTGATTTAATTCTATTAATTTGATGTTTAGTATGATGTATGTCCTGATTAACCCTGCCTTTGATATGCCTTATATCCCTATACATTCATGTTATTATTTACAGCAACAAATATCAAAACGTGAGCCATTTCAAGACAGTGTGCTGATGTCTTGGGATTTACAGTACAACAATATTTTCCTTATTTACAAACAGTTTTGTGCAGCATCCAATACAGACCCTTACTCTACAAATTGTTTTGTCATACATTTCCTGACTTCCTGCATTCATATATGGATGAATATGGTACAAATTATAAACCATTTGTAATTAAAAAAAAGAAAGAAAGTAAAAGAAACCTTTCACAGAGTTTCATATTATGTTAATATGTGAAAGTTATTAGAAAATACAAAAAAAGATTATTATAGCCTTTTTTGTGACCACATTTTTATTATTTTACTTTCATTTCCCCTTTGCAAATATTTTGGAGGAGACATTACATACAGTAGCTAAAAGAGTGTTGACATTGCACAACATTTCTGTACACCAAGGTTTACATAAACATCATAACAAATTTAAATTAAAAAGTTGTGTAAGTAGTATAAAGTTGTGTAAATAATACAGAAAGAAAAAAAGTATA
>JAOVVB010231346.1:0-10396 GCA_028570985.1 Heterobranchus longifilis
AATAGAACATTTGAAGCGCTTTATAATCCAACATATACTTTTTGTGTTATTATAAATAATGTAAAGCACAGAGCATGTTTGTTTGACATGGCCAGGAAACATACTGTTTATAAAGTCATGGTACAGTTTTAAAAACTTTGCTAGTTATGTATAGAGCCAAAAACAAATGGCTGAAAATCTGCAGTGGTGGAGTTAAGATTAGGTTGTGATGATCATAGAAAATAACAAATCTACTGTACATATTATTCTTTACATACTACAAGTAACCTGCTCTGCCTTCTGTTTAAAGTTTAAGGATGTATGTTTGTCTTCCACGTGCATTACAAATACGTGCAAATGCTCAAACATTGAACTGCACTCGCAGAAATCACATTTGCACATTTTAATCCATTAATATGAGAACATACAGATGCATATGTAAGCACATCTGCCAGCTATGTGCTCACCTGTTAGTCAACTGACGAGGAACAGACACGCGTTGCATGCAAAATGCATTAATTGCTCTGCAGAAAAACAGCTGCTGCACTTCACTGCCAAACACTCCCACACAGACATTCATATGCATGTCCGCACACACACTCTGCTGGGTAAAATGTTTCATGTGTCATAATTTGAAGAGCTACTAGCGGCGCTGCAGAAAAAAAGTTGCTGGAAATGGCTTCATTTATTCAATGCAGTGAAACCACTGGTCTCTGGATGATAAGTTGTAGCCAGAGCTGAAACATCATCAATTATTGTAAAAGGTGTTTATTTAAAAGATGTAATACAGTACGTTTAGCAAGTTGACATAGTCATTAGTGTATGATGCATTCTCCAGATTCTCCAAATTCATCCTTGTCCTAACCCTGCACACATGCACACACTCATGCACGCACAAAGTCGTAGCGTTAATGGCGCTGTGCTAGCTGAGTGCTACAGACACAAAGCAGCAGAGGAAACCATTAGCCACTCCGGCCCTGGCAGCTCTGCTAATCAAACCGGGCTATGTCAACAACAGCGGTGGAAATTGGCTCTCACCTAGACGCACGTGCCTCATCTAAATGGGCCTGTGTTTACACTCTGCTACTATATACTGAGCAATGACAAGGAATGTGTCATGTATCAGTGGCAGGTAGCAGTGGTGGGTCCGGCTGCAGCTTTACGTTCGAAATGAGAAGGTGAGGAGAGACGGGAGGCACCCGGGCAAACAGCCTGGATGTAAACTAAGAAGATCTCATGAAGCTCATTCATCATTTTAGTGATGTCATGCTTCAGACGACCATCAATAACCATTTAATCTGTATTCTAGTTCATTCTGTTGCACTATATTTGTGTTTCCAGACGGTTTTTTTTCACTGGGGTGGCCCAAGTGGTGCACTGACTTACTTTAACCCTTACAGACCTGCCATAGGAGCATCTTTTGTGTTTTTGTCTACAAGGAAATGGCTACAATGGGGACTAACATGAATACAATTGGGCTCATTGAATCCATAAGAGTTTCAGCTTTCCAGTCATACCCAATTTATGTAATTCAAGACTGTTTATGGACCCCAGCATGCAGAAATATTCAAATACACCATTTTAGAATAGTCAAGAATAACACATTTATACTGCATGAGAAAAACTGCAGTTTTCTTGCCCCAAACTACATGAGATTATCATAAAGTGGGTATGTATGTAAAGGGGAAACTTGTGGGTACCCATAGAACACATTTCCATTCAGATATCTGGAGGTCAGAGGTCAAGGGATCCCTTTGAATATGGCCATGCTAGTTTCCCTCGCCAAAATGTAGCCTAACTTTGGAGCGTTATTTAGCCCACTTCCAGACAAGCTAGCACAACATGGTTGGTACCAATGGATATGGTTACTCTAGGTCCAAGATCCAGAGATGGCCGGCGCTCCTGCAGGTCTCAGAGGATTAAGATATTGTTGACCAATGTTTTTCCTAAACTTAACCAAGTAGTTTTGTTGCCTAAACATAAACGTTTTGTTTGAATTCACAACGTTAACCACGTTTAAAACTGCGACCGTAGTGAAGCGTTGTAGTTTGATGCGCAAAAGTGACGGCAAAGGTTCCTAAAGTGTCCCTAGGTGATGAGTTGGGAATGAAAACGGTGCCTCAAATGACATGCCGAAAGCTTAAAATGTGTGACATGACACGCGAAACGTGAAAAGTGGCATGCTATTTTTGCACTTTCTAATGAGATCATGTTGAAAGGACGCATCACCACAGAAGTTTTAACCATATAAGAGGTAGCACTGAACATATGGATAATTGTGCATGTTTATCTGCGAACAAAACAGATTAAAAAAAAATAAATTTCTTTCTGTGCAGCTGCTGTCAAGGCAGATCTTTGGAGCCCCAGGCCACAAACATCCGTCCTGCCAAATCTACCTGACATATATACCTCCACAATGTTGCATCAGATGAAACCTCGGAACCAATTATAAAGATTTTAACAAAAACCTTTGACATTTTCCCATTTCATCATATTGTTTTAAATCAGATGAAAGACTCGTGTTGCCATCTTGCGCGAAACTGACGTTAGAGGTGAGGATGGGATTTGCCTTCAAAGTTGTGTTCAGTTGTAGAAAAGTATGAGAGTTAATGATGAAAGTCCCAAATGTTACTCTGCAACAGCATTAGCATAGCAACAAAAGTGTCCTTAACAACAATGAAAAACCGGGACGTTTAGGGACGCTGCAGCTTTAAATATAATCAGGATCTCTCTGTTTAAGAATAATGTCATCAATGTCAGACATCAACTTAAAATGGATCCAAACACACTGCAGTATTTCTCTCACGGTGTGTGTATGACGGATGATTGGTATCTAGGATGTTTCAGCTGGTGGATGTGCATACCAAATACCTGCAGCATCCTGAGACTTTTATCATTCTCATCTGTCTCCTGTTCCTTCCTGTATCCTGCCAAACACAAAAATGCCAACAAAGGACCTGCACTAGAAAACAACTGGGTTATTTCCCTCGTGCATGGTTCATGTTTGACTTCATACAGACTACTGGTCTGCCAGATTTCATGGACAAACAACAAGATTATCATGAGAATATCAAATTGATGGCACCACCTTTCCACCAAAGATACGAAACATTGCTATGCAGGTCATAGTAAAGTGTGGATTAGGCCGTTACGATGCATAGAGATTGTGCGCCATAAACATGACATCAGTGCCACGTCCGTGAAAAAGATACAAGCATATATACTGTCTTATAATAATGCATGTCAGTGGTGAGAGAATTACTCAGATCTTTTACTTATATAAGTAAAAGTTACTTAAATAAAAGTACAAAAGTATAAGCATCAAACTATGCTTAAAGTACCAAAAGTATGGCCCATGTCAGAATAATATACATATATATTATATTACTGGATTATAATTATTGGTGTGTTCATAACTTTAATAATGCAGCTGGTAAAGGTGGAGCTAATTATAATTACTTCATACATTGCTGTGTAGCTTAACCTATAACAATACATCATAATTTATTAGTTGATGTATATTTTGTGTTGGTAATCAAAATCTGCAAAGTAACTAAAGTTATCCAATAAAATCTCAAAATAAAAATTAATTCAATATACTGGAGAAATTAAAAAGAAAAGCAGCAAATCTCCACATTTGAGAAGCTGGTATACTATGAAATGTTTTTGTATGAAAAATGTCTTGACGATTCACAAGTTGCCAAACAAGTTAACTTTCTGTCAATCGACTAATTGACCTCGACTTTGTATGTTTTGTATGCAAAAATGTTAATTTGTAAAGTAACAAGTATCTAAAGATGTAAATGTACATCATTTTAACACCATTAGATCAAAGTGGATTACATATTTGGATCACTGAAAGAGTAACTGTGTGAAATCCGAGCCTCTACTGTTAATGTGCATTAAGAACACGGCTTTGAATCCTTTCCCTGCACTCTGACCTCCTTCCACGCCTAATTTCCATTATATGCAATGATTTATAATGATCAATTACATGTAGCGTGCAGGAGGGCGCAGGCAGGGATTAAAAGCCTTGCTGTGACACACCTGGCTCAAGTTCTAACTCTTTCACATGTTCAGGGGCCCCGGGACGGGTCCCTGGGGGACTCCGTCACACCAGCTTTAAGTCTAACCAAAGCAAACACAGAATCCCTTGTTTGTTGACTTTTACGAAATGTTGAATCTTGTCAGGAAAATGTGATAGTTTGTTAAAAAAAAAAGCATCTCGATACATTGATGTAAAGAATGCGGTTTAAAGGTAAAAAGTCTTTCATGTCGCCTTTCATGAAATCAAAGTATCTCTGATCTGAATTCCCAAAGCATAAAGCTGCACACATTAAACTTTATGAGGAGAACTTTATGATTTTATGTCATTACTCTAGAGAATATAAAATTCACCTCTTTTTTTTTTTTTTTTGAAGATACATCAATGGAAAAGAGATTTCTAGCTTCTGGCTTTTTGCATTTTTAAGCATCTAGCCTAAAGCCACTGCGAGAGCTTTTCAAACACACAGTGTACAAAGAAAACACACACAAAAAAACCCCACAAAATTTGCCTACAGATGAGATAATATAGCTGGGTTGTCTCTTTCCGTGCTAATGGTAACTTCTCTCACCAGGTCGTAAGAGTTGCCAAATCAATATAATTTTAAGTCATCACTCGAGTGCTTCACAGTTCCTGCACATTTTCATGGACAAAATTTCACAACTTTTCCATAACTTTTCAAGGGCCAATAATAAAATTTCCATGACCATTCACAACATATAACACAAACAGAACTGTATAGTGTACTTTACTCAAAATGTTAATTATTGTATGAAAATAAACAGCAACCTGTTTCAATCTCTAACAGTTGGTTATGTTCATATTCACATAGTTCACCTACAGGTACAGTCAATACACTGTCCTTTATTTTAAACAATTGCTTTATAAGCACTTATATTAGCACTTATGGAATAGATTGTACTATCAGTGTATTTTTAATGCATTTGATTCTAACTTATTTCTGGATGAAAGTCTGAAAAACGATGTGGCAAAACAAGTATGTTGATCATTAGAGAGCCAAGAAATATTAAATCTACACTTGCCTGGCATTTTCAAACATATCAGATTTAAACTCTATTCAAACAGAATTTCAGATAGCTGGCAGACATGAGGGAGAGACGGACTGCGGGAAGAAATTTAAGAAACGTACATGATGGTAAACAAAACGTCACGCCTCGATGCATATTAGAGCTACGTTATGTCAGCAGCTACAGAAAATACATTTACTGTATGTTACATTACATGGAAGGTTATCCACAGAAGATTACTGTAACCTTTAAGTTAATTAAACATAAAAGAAATGTCATGAATTTTCCTGTCCTGAAAAATTCCATGTTTATTATTATATGAGGAATATTTAAGTCTGAATATATAAAATTTTTATTTAAAAAAAAAACTGATTGCAACTAGTATTCTGCTTGAAAACATCACACAGTTTTTTGTTTTTTTTTACTAAACATGGTATGTAATATAAGCATCCAATGTGAAAAAGCAAAAGTGCATATGTAGAAACCTGGCTTTGATACGCAGTACAAAAAAAAAAAAAAAAATTGGGGTGAGTAAGAGAGAGAGAGAGAGAGAGGATGTCACTGAGGTTATTAAGTGGGCACCTCCCATCACAGATGTTTAACTGAATCACTCCCATGACACCTCCGCGAGGCTCCTCTTGAATCCCAGCACCGCCACATCAACAAACATAAAAAGATAAATATCTGGAGCGGGATGGATCTCAGCGCCAAGACTTTGGTTGATACATGAGAGGTATTTCAAAGCCTATCAAAGACATTTCCCGTTGAGCCATTTGGCTGTACAGTACTATTGACAATTTATGGCAATATGAGGATTCTTATGGCTTATTTCTTGCTTGTTTCAGTCTAAGCTGCACTGACACACACATAAGGCAGCAGCAGACAATAAAGCTTTGAAATAATTTCTGCTCGGGAGTCAAAGCTGGGGCAAATATAACATTGTGTGGGATGCTTGATATTGCCACGGAAACCCCATCTGTGTCCAATCACAACAAGGCCATCTGTTCAGCATTAAAAAAAAAAAAAGCGAAATGACATGAGGAAGAGTATGGGAGATCAGGAAACTGTATTTTTGTCATATGTATATTTTATATATACTGCACATGTGGACATGTAGTTCTGCCACTTGCAATCACAACATGTATTTTTCAACAATCCACTGAAACTCTGCTGCTCACTCAGTGTGAGAATCAGGGGTCCCACACATTCCTAAACATCAAAATCAAGGACTTTTCAAAGACTTTGCAGGCACCAATTCCCTCAAATTCAAAGATCCAACATGGCATAGTTTGAGACACAAGGTTCATTACTGTTACAACAGTGACGAAATGCATGAAAACAATGACGCAACTGCGGGAGACCCGGTCTTCTGCAAAATGACGTTCCCATTCGAGGGAAACGTTTTTTTCTCCAGGATTACGGTCGCAGTTTTAAACACCTCGTTAAATTTGTGAATTAATACAAAACTACTTGGTTAGATTTAGAAAAAAGATCGTAGTTTTGGTTGAAATACGTAACAAAATATAATTACATTTGTTAGATAACGTTGATTTTTGGTTTCACACGAACTGCGGTCTCCTGGGGGAAAGTCTGTGTTTTTGTGACTCATAACTTCAACCCACGAAGTTGGAAAACGAACGCTCTCTTCTTCTACATTTTCCTACTGGTGCATATCTGCTGGGCACCCACTAAATATAAAAACGTGAAAGTCTTCTAGAAACAGGTTTGTCTGTTTTGGGCTACTGTAGCTGCAAGATGGCCGCCTCCATGGAGGGAGACCTGCGCCTCATGTAGATAAAAACGGCTCATTCTTAACTAATAAAAACACAATAATTCTTATTTTCATGGGATTATATACTAATTAAAAATACTAATGAATATTATATTCTATTTTTGCCAAGTCAGGCAGCTAAATACTACACACTGGACCTTTAAGTTAAATAAAACTAGGTTGCGCAACAGACTTTCCCCTTTATAGGGCTGGCTCTCCAGCGTTACTGCGGTCCAGCCAAAAAAATATCACAATAACTTAATTTTTCTTGCACAAAATATATACATTCAAGCACTTTCAATGCCCTGTCTATTTATGTCTATTCATGTCAACTTTCGAGACCTTGATTTTCCCCCCCCCCTCAAATTCCAAAACTTTCAAGGACCCGTGGGAACCATGAAGAATATAATGTAGAACATGAGCACTGATCCCTCCAATACTGGCTTCATTATTACACACATATTGTGTCTGTGGGCAAGTTGACTTTAATTACCCAGTGGGCTGAAGTGTGATCTTCCTGCCAAAGTACAGTCATTCCTTCAAGCCTTTTTCATGCATCAGTAAAGAATGAATGGATGAATGGAGGGTGATGCTTGGACAGCCCCTGGTGGAGATCATGATAAAGTGTAAGAATGAGTCAGACCCCTGATATTTGTTACGGTGTCAGCAGTCTGACCTATACTGCCACCAGCAGTTCAGAATGTAAAGCAGATATGACCCTATGTAAAAGACAGCTCTGTGTGATAATAATCTGCAGATTCATATGCCAGTATGTCACTCTGAGGATCTTTGGAAGACAATTCTTTTCTCTCTAGGTTTTGAAAAGGATCTATCCATCTATATATATATTTCAAATAAATGTTTTATAATGTTCTGAAGCAGCAGCAGCAGCAGCAAAGAGTCCCGTGTGTGTCGTACTCACTGTAGCTACACTGCACTGTGAGCGGCTGCCTATAGAGAGGACTGCAGGTCACAACCTACATACTGTATGCAGGTTTCTGCTCCATAAGGCGAGGCACTGCAGGCAAAAGATTTCACTTCCATAACATGTCTTCTTTCAGACTAGTGGAAAGAAAACATCCAAAATACACATTTGTGTTTATTTTATGACACTTTGTCTATTTATTTCTGTAGATTTCTCCTAATCTCACCAAACGTTAGCATTAGATAACGCCTCATTTGCATATTCAAACAACATTTCAGACAACTTGTAATAGAAATAATAATTGTTTTAATGTAAGTAATCAACTGGAGATGTTTCATGGTGATATCTATTGTTTTTTAGTTTTTTTTTATCATATTCACCTGTAGTGTCTTGCAAAATGTATGGAATTTTACCATATCTTTAAAGGCTGTTTTCTCAAAAATATTTTAGCCTGATTTATACAATATGTTGTTCCTAAAAACATGCGATAATTTTTTAATTTTTTTATGGCTGTTGACAGTATTTTCTGATTTATGGAGTGATAAAAAAGATATCCAAAATTCCCTCTGTAAAAACCTTTGACTCTAATGTCTCATCCACACGTACACGGGTATTTTTAAAATGTCGTTTTTTTATGCGTTTTGGCCTCCCATCTACACACAAACACCGTCTAAGGACACGGTACATGGACCTTTTGGAAAACTCCGCCCAAGGTGGGGATTTTTAATATCCCCGGCTTGAATAGGCCTATCTCTGTTGTCTCTGGTGTGGACAGCAAAACCGGACTTTTGAGTTTGTGACTACAAAGTGTGCACCGGGATTTTAGGCTGTGACATCACTAGTGTGTGCCGTTATTTCATTTGTTTACAAGAGGCGACTGGAGGTGACATTTGTGCTAACATTGCTAACAGGACTTTTTACATGTTTACAGTTACTCTTCCACCATATTGAGGAACAGAGGCGTTATAATGCACTAAGGAGGCCACTGCTGTTTATTTCATCACTCCCCACCACCAACATCGGTGGTTTTGGACAGAGCAGGTCGGACCTCAGGCTGGTGGGACAACTTTGAGAACTAAGTGTTTGTAGCAGAAGATGGACTTTTATGTACTGTGATCTTCTATGTATTGTATTTGCTGTTCTGTGGTTGTTTTCTTCTGTCTACCTGCCCAGGGACAACAGATGAAAATGACCTGTTAGCTAACTCTGGTGCAATTACCTTTAATTGTGCACGGTCCCTGCAAAAATAAACAATAACAGAAAAAATAAATAAGAATGGCGAGAGAACTTTCGTATGTCAAGGACATGGCTGTTGTGTTTGAGTGAGCTGCTCCGCCCGCACACTGAAGAGCAGACAGCTGATCGCCTGTCAGCGTTTGTGGACGCGGTACTATAAAGCAGACGAGGGCAGATTACGCAAGATGGCGAACGCCTTTGGATTGTCAAGACAAGTCTGTGCCAATATACAGTTACCTATACAGTTACCTGTCCCTGAGTCCAAAATAGAGGAATAGCACGGTTTCACCGAGACCATGCCATCCCTCGATGCATTTACTGCGCTTCAAGTGTGTTTTTGCATTCACGTGTGAACGGAAAGATTTTCTATATCCACGCTTGTGTGTACGCAATTATTTTTTTTAAATGGGGGGGGGGGGTACCTGTTTTCAAAAATACCTGTGTACGTGTGGACTTTGAGCCTGCCTTTATCCAATGTTCAGCTTTCTGTTCTGGAAATGCATGCAAATTAGCACATATTTAATAAGATGAGGCCAAATTTGCATATTTAAACATAACATTTAAGAAAACGTGTAATATAAAAAATAATTGTCTCAATGTAAAGGATCAGCTGGGGAAGTTTCATGGTGATATCTATTAGTTTTCACCCTGTTCAGCTGAGGTCCCTCTCAGTGTGTAGCTGTGTGTGTCCAGTCGACTAAGAGTGTCACACAGAGGTGAAGGATCACTGAAAACATGTAGACACGGCACAAATGGAATGTTCTTCTTTTACAGCCGACTGTGAAACTCTTTGAGGGCAGTCCCATAAAAGGTAGGTGCTTTGATCACACGGCAGTATCTAAAAAAAAAAAAATCCCATCTCATAGGGAAAAAAAAGCAATAAAAAGTAGAAGAAGCTACTCAGATAGTCAGACAGAAGTCACGGCGAGCCGCGCGGTGAACGGCCGTGAGCGGTCGAGTGTTTTTCCACCGCACAGCAGCACAGCAAGGTAATGTTGTTTATCTTGATGATGCGTTGGAGGTGTGCTAGTCACAAACCACAGTATGAGCCTGGCGCCTGCAGCTGTTTTCGGCTGTTACTGTTTGTACTATTTCTTCCTGCAACATATAGAGACCATCTTATGATGCGACCCTTCCCTAATTCCTACCCCTCTACTTCCTGCGCCCTTGCTCGGATCACAACCATCTTCAAACTCGGCCTTTATCTTGATGTCAACCACGCACCTCTACAGTTTCGTGTCTGTATCTTGCACGGTTGCGATGTTATCGCTGTGACAAATTCTGTCCACTTCCAGGCATATAAACACCTGGCAAAGTACTCAAGTCAGGAGGACAGTAGGTGTCTCCAGGACTGCATTTTGCCATGATGACACACAAACACAGACTCACACACACGCACGCACGCACGCACG
>JAOVVB010231366.1:0-10395 GCA_028570985.1 Heterobranchus longifilis
TTTATTTATACTTTTGTGTTTACCGTCATTAAAAGACTCTTTTTGGTTACACAACCCCTCTGCCTCTATGCCTGCTCTCTCCGCCCACGGCGATCAACACCAGCCATTACACCCCGATCGTGACAGAATGCTCGACCAACCAAGGCATAGCAGAGGGGGCTGGGACTTTAAAGCGGCTGGCGAGCGCCTCACGTGGAGGCCCCAGCTGCGGCCGGCGAGCGCCTCACGTGGAGGCCCCAGCTGCGGCCGGCGAGCGCCTCACGTGGAAGTTACTTTTTTAACAGCGGGGGTGGGATGGGGGATTCTAGTGTAGTTCAAAAAAGACAAGCGGGTATAAATCTCAAACTAATTGTTTTTTTAATTGAAGGAACACCTTTGCATAATAAAACTGTTGCCTTTCTTGTGCTTGAAATCAAAGTGGTCGCTTAAATATGGTGTGACACTTTGCGCTGGATAGCCGAGGGAAAAAAGAGCTCAGAGCCAAGATTAACGTTCAGCACCAAAACCTCATCGGCCTCTTTCAGCGTCACAAAATTATAATACAAAACATAAAGTAAAAGTAAAGAAAAGAATGGAGCGTTTTTGGGGGGAGCAGCACACCTGAGCTCCTACTTCGTTGTCTCCTTCTAACGCACACACCTCCGCAGCGCACACACTGGGGGAGGGGCGGCAACTCTTAAAAGAGCAACATGCATTCATAATCTGGTATACAACATAGTAGTGGCCGTTACAATGGCCAGAGGTTCGCTTCATAAAAATTTGATGGCATTTCGCTTTCAGCTGGGTGTGCATTACTGGCATCTGTTTTGTCCTTCATCAATCTGTGCAGTGGTTTCCTGGTTGCATTTTTTTCCTTCCCTGTTGTATTATTTTAATTACTTTTAAATTTCATTCATTTATTTTTTTACTCAGTAGCGAATATGATTTAGAATGTAGCGAAGTACAATACTAAAAAGTACAAGTACGCAAAAAAAACTACTTAATTACAGTAACGTGAGTAAATGTAATTCGTTACTTTCGACCTCTGGTGATCACACAAGCACAAGAGACTTGAATCCAAACTCTTCAGATTTAATTTATCAAGTTAAGATTTAAGATACGATTCAGACTTAACATAGCAAGTCACAAGTGCTGTTTAACAGCCTGAAGACTTCAAACTTTGTGCCAGATATCCAGTACAGTGGCCACATGTTTGTAAATATCTGATCAACTTATTTAACTCTCAAATGGTTAAGTGAAAACTATAATTAGTTCTATGATAAATTTAAGATACTTAAAGGACTTCAAAAATAACATTTTAATACTGGTATATTGTGATCCAGTACAGAAATTATAATAAAAAACATCGTAATGTAAAAACAGTGTGTAGTGACTGTGGAACTGCTAAACCTGAAAATGAGTTTGCTGCAAAGTTGAGTATGCTGGGTAGGCTCCCAGGCCGTAACACATTTTGTGCTCAAAAAGGGGTCATGATAGCAGTTTTATAGCTGCTATCCACCTAGATCTGTGGTCAGGGTCAAACTCAGCAGGGATTCAGTGAAAAAATAATTGTTTTTCTTTGCCCTGCTGTTGGGAACATTGCTTCAAAAAACGTCCAGCATTTATAGTTTTATTGATTCAAATCACTAGTTATAAGATTTGAAAGAAAAGAAGAAATGGATTAATGACAAGCTGTAACTTCAGTGCATACACTCTTTAAAAACAAAATCTTTAATTTTTTAGAAATAAATGCTAAAACAAGGTAAAAATCCAAAGTTAATGAAATCCCCAAATGAAATGCTACAATTCCTTTCCAATATCTTGTGAATTCCATTTCACATGGTTCTATTACTAATGATAAAAACCTAGATTTAGATCAGTGGGACAGCAGAGGCTTCATGAGTCTAAGCTAAACTTTGGAATTTACACTAAACAAGGACTGTGCAATTTGGCCCGGGTTACTAACATTGCACTTGTGTACCTGCTGACAAACTTCATGGTGTGCCGAGCATGAAACTTTATAACAGCCAAGTCCTTTGGTAACATATTTATATGCACTTCAATTTTTATTTAAGACAGACTTAATAAAACCTGAGCTATCACTTTAAGAAATGTTATCTAGATCCTGCCTTGATACACTTCCTGGCCAAAAAAGTCATAATTTTAAAAGGGTCAGATTGGCCTGCATCAAGCAAAGAAAACAACTAAGGAGGTTTGAAATGACTGGAATTGATTAAAGAACCCAGCAACACATTATTGAAACCTGGATAGTTATGGATAGAGCTGAACCTACAAATTCATGGAAGACATGTGATTGGAAACAATTCCAATTTCAACAGTTCACTTACACTGTAAAAACTCCAACTGGATAAATGTTGAATTAATTAATATTGTATTGTTGGTCCAACTTCTTACACTGGTATTTGTTGAGACAACAAGTAACAGTGTGTTTTTGAAAACGTCGGATACACAGACTGAATAAAAAAAAGTCAAGTTGAGCCAACAATTTACCTGCACTTAGATGCAATCACGTGATTTATTAAACCCCCACCCCCTTCCCCATCCCGGACTAACGCTATTAAACTACACTAAAGAGGTGAAGATGGCTGTTTTGTGAATTCTTTATTCTGCGTAAGTATTTATTTATTTAAATGAAATATGTTACAGTCGCCTTTTATACATGAAGCTAGTGTGTTTCCTCTTATGGTCATACTGAGGCACCCTGACATTACTGAGGTGAGCTTAGCTTTGTTGTGAGTTAGGGAGATAAACTTTTATAATGATACAGTATTTATCATTTTCCTCACTTTGCCCAGACTTTTGCCCAGCAACAGCATCCTGCTTTACCCCAGCACACACGGCCGCACAAATGCTTAGCTAACAATAGTTCAAGAAAACCCAGAAGAGTTTAACAGTTAAGGAGTAGTGGCGCTTCAGTACTCGGTAAGTTAAGGGATATAAAAACTGCCAGAGTCACTAATGCTCATCTACAGTACTAATGTTATATCCGTTAACTTTTTGTATGAAAACACATTTGAAAACCTAATTGAATTTAAAACATCACTCCAAACATGTACTGTAGTTATTCCTGAGAATGACAAACAAAACCCTTGAAAATATTAAACCCTTTTAAATATGAGGCAATACGTAGCTTTAACACATCATTTGAATTCCAGAAACTCTTCCAGAAATTCTTTTACACATTCTGGTTGTATATAACCTTATTCATCATAACTAGATATTCTGTGAAATGTATTAATTTTTGTCTTTACAATAACTTTTTGTTCTCTTTAACCAGAGATCTGCTGTGGAGAATTGGGTCAGAGGGGTAACGGATGGCCTTTTGGATCTACAGGAGGAGTATGAACAAGCTGTTGGAGGGTGCTGTAGTCCTTGAGACTGGCCGCAACTTTAGGAGTGATGTTTGGTCAGATCTGTGCTCCAAACATTTAATTCCAAAAGGACTGGACATACACCTATGAAGCCATTCAAACTTTTTCTATTTGGCCCAGGTTCACATGTTGACAAATCAGTAAGATACTGATAAGAAGCTGGTGTTATCCAGGTATTTTACTAACCTTTAAACAAAATAAAAACTGTATTCTCCTGTTTTATGCACATCACTGTTAAAACTTGTGTTTTAAGTGTAGTGTTTTAATTGTTGGGGTATTATTAGGCCAACTTGTTAAGGCATTGGACTGTGGTTCGGAAAGTCCCAGGTTCAAACCCCACAACCAACAATTTGCCACTGTTGGGCCCTTGAGCAAGGCCCTTAACCCTCAACTGCTCAGATGTATAATAAGATAAAAATGCAAGTTGCTCTGGATAAGGGCTTCTGCCAAATGCTGTAATGTAATGTAATCAACTAATGTACATCAATGGGCTAAAATGGGAGAAAACTTATTGAGTGGATATAAAGGTTGGGCTAAGTCAACCCTAGACAAATTAATTGAGTCCACAATCAATACTACTTGAGCTGACTTCAATACTATTTGAATTACAAGTTGAGTCAATGTAAGATTTTGAACTGGGTACTGTAAGACACGTAAGAGTAAACTGTGCAAATTGTTACTAAACTTTATGTTGAGATAGCAGTGTACATGCTTGATGAAGATGCAGTGTGAAAAAATAAAGAGTAGAAGTTATACTGTAGCTAGGTTTAATATTGTGACGAGAACTCGCAGGAATAGGACTAAACAGGTCATAAGAAAACCACTTGTTAGCTTCAAGGGTATCATGAACACCCGATCTGTAAGCTTTGATTACATCTTTCTCACCCCACTTTTAGGTTTTCAAGACACTGTGCTGGCACCACATTGAGGACATCATGCAGGCACCACTCGCCAACTTTGCCTGTAAGTTTCAAAGACATCATGCTTCAGAAAAAATGCTTCAATTTGCCAGGGAGCATAAAGATTTTTCTATAGTACAAAGCTACTAGTGATAGCTATCTATCAGTGTATTTTTTTTAAAAATAATGGCTCCAGTTTACAAATATTATGCCAGAAAATGTTTTATAATGCCAGGAGTTTTATAGCATAATACTGTACTCCTTTAGAATTTTTAATACTGGTGTGCCTGTTGCTGTGATTACAAGAGTGTGACAAATCATTTGTGTGTCCTGCTGTCCAATTAACACCTGATGTAATAGAATAATATACTTTAGGGTGTTTTTTTTGTTTTTTTACAAATTATATAATTTTTGTAACATATGAGAGAAATCTTTGTTGCAATAACAAAAAATGTGTACTGTACTTCACTGAATGTGCATAATGAACAACCAGTAGAATTACTTCTACATGTGCATGATATTATATTGGAGGCATGAAGTCTGTAATTTACATCATCAGTGGGTAAAAGTTCAAGCTTTATGTTCAAACATATAGTATGTTCCTCTCCTAATTAGGAAGTCAGAGTTCCTGCATATACTTAAAAGTTTTAAAGTTAAAAGCTTAACTTCAAAATGCTAGCTATGTCTCAAAGCCTCAAAGAGTCCCTACAAATTGCAGACTTTTGAAATTGCATTTGGACAATTATATATATATTACAATATATAATTACAATATAGATATTCCAGCTTAGCATGATAGGTTTAGAAGATATTTCAGTTTAGCACGATGGGTTGTCCCTCTCTCCTGTGCTGGTTTTACAGAGAGAGCCAGATGGAGCCCAAGCTGTGGAAGCATAAATGGATCAGATTTATGCTTCACCTGCTCACTGTACTGGTATGACTACTGGTATGAGTCTAGTAATACAACATGATTCCAGCTGGAGAAGTTTGGAGGTGCCCATTGTACTATTAAAAAGAGTGTTCATGATCAGCCATGATCTGCTATTTTTGTGGGGGTCCTAAAGCTGGTAAGATCACTGTTGAGTTGACAGGAGCAACAGAGCATCATGGTGTCTAGGATGGCCCCCACATCAAGCAGGGTATTGCAGTCAGAACAGGACTGAATGCACAAAGGGCCACAGTGACCAGGATGATTTCGCAAGGGAAGTTTTGCTACACCCTTTTAGCTTCAAGGGTATAATGAACACCCGATCTGTAAGCTTTGATTACATCTTTCTCACCCCACTTGTAGGTTTTCAAGACACTGTGCTGGCACCACATGATAGCGTTGAGGACATCATGCAGGCACCACTCGCCAACTTTGCCTGTAAGTTTCAAAGACATCATGCTCCTATACACATATGCCAAGTTCTAGCATGGCAAGTTCCAACATAGTGCTCATGCCAAGTTCCTGTCTGGCACCCATGTCAAGTTACACCGGGCCATTCACCAGCCTAGTGCTCTTGCTAAGCTCCTGCTTGTTACCCATGTCAAGCTCCAGCATGCCAAACCCCCACCTGGCACCCATGCTAACCCCTATCATGGTTACCCTGTCTTTGGTCCAGCGCCCTTGCCAAGTTTAGTCCCAGCTCCCATGACAATCAATTTCTGATCCCAGCAACCATGCAGGTTCCATAACAGCCCTAAACCAAACTTCCACCTGGACCCATGCCCAGTTCCAGTCTGGCTCCAGTAAGCCATACTCCAGTCACCAAGCCGCTTGTTGCTCCATCTTATCATAGCCTCAGTATTGGAAGATACTGGAGAAGCTTCAAAGTTCACAGGCCATAGTTTAAGTACTTCCTGTTTGTAATTTGCTCAGCTTTTATTGTTTAGTGATTGAGTCATGGTTTAAGTGCTTTGTGTTTCTGTGTAACCTGAATATCAGCAAGACAATATGATTACTGGCATTATAAGATTTTCCCCCCTTTTTTTTATCTACTAATGCTAACAGTTTAGTCTCTACA
This sequence comes from Heterobranchus longifilis, assembly GCA_028570985.1. Classification (NCBI taxonomy): domain Eukaryota; kingdom Metazoa; phylum Chordata; class Actinopteri; order Siluriformes; family Clariidae; genus Heterobranchus; species Heterobranchus longifilis. The sequence continues at coordinate 6,277 of JAOVVB010231366.1, forward strand.
GTAGTGTCTAGCCAATAGATTAGTTTATTAAGATGTTTGTTAATAAAGTGTTAAAATAAATAGTTCTCTAAGCACTGTGATGCAAATCTTCCTTGGCTGGGGTCACTGTGAAAATATCCTAATTTCAGTCAAAGCTTGCCGCAGTTTGTTGAAGCAGAATACAGCAAACCATGCTCTTTCACCTAATAGTACTTGCTATTTATTACCTGCCACCCTGTTTAATGGACAGCTTGTAAACATCCAAGAAACCTTTCTTTTGAAAGGCTTTTCAAAATTCTTTTTTGGCTGGTTCATGGACCCCAGGATTTTACAGAGCTTTTTGGTTTTGCTCACAAATAAAATTTACCATCCTTTTAGTTTGAGAGGTTCTTTGCTCACATTGTAAATACCCAGGTTCAGCCTTTTCTTGATCTGCCTACCATTTATCTTTTTGATCAGTGCACCAAATCCAATTTAGCTTACGGGAATAGTCAGGAGCGTCCAGCTGTTTCTCCGAATGTTTATTAGACATTGAGGATTGAATGGAAAGCAGAAACAAAGATGATGGAAAAAAACAGATTGCTTACTGTGGTTTATTTTATGTGCTCATTTAATTTAATATATATTTATTTGGGGCTGAAGCTCTTAGCAGTTATTTGGGTTCAGCCCTGATTAACAGACCCAAACTGTCATTTCATAGATTATACAGAAAAAGTGAGATATTTTTCAAGAATGGAAGAATCTGCAAACAGAGAGCTCTATCATTATCACACTCAGCGCTCTGGATCGCATTGCACCAAAACATATTGTCAGTTTTATCCCAACACTTCCGCAGGGATAAGACAGATTTGGCCTGAAGTCTGAGATACTGTTGATGGATGTGTACCCACAGGAAAAATGCAGAGCAACACTTTCTTTGCACACACACACACACACACACACACACACACACGCATCTTGTCGACACTTTCAGGGAGGAATTCTGGCCTCTTTTTGTATTATAGTCTTCTTATGTTTGAGAAGTAAAGGTTCAGCATTCTAATGACTCATTCTAGATTAGCTTGTCATCACCGTTTCCTTCCCAGGCACATAACTATTTATTATCTAGCTGTAAACCATAAATATATGCTTACTTCACACCATGGTGTGTTTTTACTCCCATTTTAAAAACAATGCCAGACTTTTTGACATCCTTTTAAAAATGAGCAAAATCCCATCGATCACTTAATCCTCTATGGTACACATTATGACATCATTGAGGAAAGATTTATTTATGATGTTGTTCTTGCTTAAAATTGGACACTATAACAATATCCATTTTCATAAACATTTTTATTATTAAAAAAATTATTTATTTATTAATAAAAATAAAATTAATAAAGAATTTGTTGCCTCAAAGCAACAATGTACCATAATGGATAAATCAATTTGACATTTTTATGCAGGAATTTTTTTTTTTGAAAACATAAAATTATTAAATAAAACATTTAAGGAAACGGATTTATCTAGTCTTTAACGTATTACACATTTCATATTTAATAAAAAGTAACATTTCATATCCAGCTGTTACTTTCAGGCAACATTTATATCATTGTGTAACACAAATATAACCAAATCATCAAATTATCTTATTAAAACTTTACAATGTCATTTTCCAGTATAAACAAATCCATTAGGAAAACTATATTCTAATAGGTACTATTACATGTAACACACTACAGTTATTTGCACTGCCTTGCACATTCACTTTATGTATACCTGTTGCGTAATCTGATTTTTTTTCCAGTCTTCATTTCATCTGTATAGTTACAGATATAGTTATAGTTTAATGTTGTGTACTTACTGTGTATAGTGTCTTGTCTATAACAAATGTACAGTGTTTTATGTTGGTCTGTGCTTTGAGAGCCACAAACAGCGGAAATCAAATTCCTTGTGTGTGTCAGCATACTTGGCGAATAATACTCAATTCTCAATTCTAATTCTGACCTTATCCTTACAAGCACGCACACGCACACACACGAGCACACACACACACACACACACACACACACACACACACAAGGAGGAAGAGTACCTCCATTTTCACCAGGTTCCTCATTCTCACTTTGATTTTCTATTACAAATAAAACATACTTGTATTCCAACCTAGTATTCTTGATATGTTTTTGAAAATTATTGTTTACTTAGCAACAAACGTGAAGATTTTTATAGGTCATTATCTGATTTATGAAAAATGCACTTTTCTTTAGAGAACATATTGGACTGTGTAAGGAAGCAAAATCAACCCCTGTGGGTCAAAGAACTCCGTTTTTGCATTTTAATTGGTTAATATTTGAGTTCCCCTCCCATGAGGTACCATTGACAAATTAAATGTCTCATTTAAAAAAAAAGAAAGAAAGAAAAGCAATCGTACCGGATTAAATAATACATTTACAGGGTTAAATAACCCATGCAATGAGTGATATTTTGAAGCAGCATAGTTTTATTTTAGCACAATTTTGGCACCCTTATAATACATATTTGGTGTCATATCCCTTTGAGAGATTTACACCAATGACGTTTACCTTGTTTAACTTGGAAAATCATCAATGGCTTTTGGAGTATATTTACTAGTTTGTGAATATGGACTGCCTTGTTTATTTCCGATTGCAATAAGTTTGAAATCCAGAAACTGAAGCAGCCCATTACAAAACACCAATTTTCATTATCACTTCAGTGATAATTTAGATTTATGTTTGTGGTTGAAAACTTCGTAAATAACCTTTCTGGCAGATGCAAGCTGACCTGGGGCTAAAATGTCATGGTACTTAGAGTCCTTTTATGATCCTTTAAGTGCCCCTGGACCACCAGCCACAAAAAGAGCCCTAATGCAATAATCCACCAGATTTTAAAGTGGCTGTCAGCTGACTTTCTTTATGGCCTTATTTTTTCATTTATTTATTTTACCAAACATGGCCAGTTGTAAATCAAGCTGTTTGCTTTAGGTCTCATGTAATTAAAAATATAATTAAAACACAAGATGCCAGTTGTAGTGTTGTGCCGAATTTTCTGCACTATATTTTACATTTCACAACTTGACAGTTCTAGAGAACCTAAACTTTGCAATTTTGAAACTATGCTCATTGTGTTCTTTAGAAAAACTTATGAACAAAAAAATGTAGACGTTGTTGCCCTTTGAAACGTTTATTCATTTAGTTGTTAATCTTTTTAATCTAATTGTGCTTAATTGTGCCGTTAACTGATTATGCTTTTTTAAATTCATTATCAGCCTTGTGCATGGCAGCAGTCATCTGTGTGTTTCTAATTAAAAGCCTTTAGTTTTTTCCACTTGTCATTGGATAACACCATTAAATTACACTGCATAACATTGAATAATAACACATACAATATCAGTCAAAAGTTAGGACACACTAGCCAAAAGTTTGGACACAAGTTTGGGTTTATTTTCTAAATTTCTACGTGAAATAATACATATGACATTACATAATTAAGCAACAGCAACAACAGTCAGTTATTATTTTAAGACACAAAGGTCAGCTGTTCTGGAATAGTTCTTGCAAGAACAGTATTGTCAAGTGCAATGTCAAGCACTCATGAAGTCCATCCCAGGAAGGCAAGAACAAAACTTACCTCTGCTTCAGAGCAGAAGTTCATATAGAATTACAGTACCTGCCTCAGAAATCACCAATTAACAGCACCTCAGATTAGATCCGTTATGAAGGCTTTATAGAGTATAAGTAGCAGACACATCTCAATATCAACTGTTCAAATATTGCATATTTTGGATGCCTTCAGCATTGATTTACAGTGTAAAATGAAATACAAATTAGGAAAGACCATGGAATTAGAAGGTGTGCCCAAAATTTTTAATGGTGGTGTATGCAGTAAAACTGGTCATTTTACACTTACTGTACCAGCCACTTCATTACGTACACTTGTTCAACTGCTTGTTAATGCAAACATCTGCCAATTACATGACCGCAACTGAATGCTTTTAGCCATGTAGACATGGTCAAAATGTTCTACTGAAGTTCAAGTCATGCATCAGAATGAAACAATGGATTTCAATTCAATTCAATTCAATTTTATTTGTATAGCGCTTTTAACAATTTACATTGTCACAAAGCAGCTTTACACAAT
>JAOVVB010231377.1:0-10395 GCA_028570985.1 Heterobranchus longifilis
CACTTCACTCTCACACTGTAATTGAAGATGATTGTGTGAACAAGAGAAGTGAGGAGAGTGCACAACATTGGAGGAGCAGAGGGAGGCGTGCAGTCAGGTTGTTATTGTCTGTTGAAGGTCTGCTGAAGGTCAAAACACGGCTGAGCAACAGATCTGTTCTCCCTCTTTCTCTCCCCTCCCCCACCTCAGAGTAATGCCGCTCATGCGTCTCTGTCGACGGACTGGCTGTCCCCTCCTGACTTCCATCAAATGGCTGAGCTGCTGCCTATGAACAGGACACCGCTCGGATCAATTCACCTTCTGCCCTTCATCCGAACCACTCAGGCGCTAATCAAAGAAGAGGAGGAGCCTCGTCATCAAGCACGGCACAGAGTCTGGTATGTTTTACGAGGTGCTCAGACCCCCAAGTGCCATTCATCAAATAAAAACATAGGAGAATTTAATTTGACTTCTCAGAATATGAAACACAAATATTGCACTCTCTTTTAATGAGGTGTCAGGGATATTCTTCAATGTATGCAGCTTTAATGGAGCGTCTGGGACCAATTACACTGTCACTGTCACTGCCCATCATTCACTCTTCATTTTTCAGTCGCATCAAATTCCCCCTTACTCTCAGAGGATCCTGATTAAAAATGGCTATCAGTGTCACTTTACAAGCTCATTCTTTTTAAAACAAGATTTTCTGAGCAATAAAACGGATAAAACATTTATTCTACCATATTAAATTGTCTTTGCTGTGTGTGTAAAAGAAATCTTTATTCCTGGTGGTATCCTCAAGGCCAGCAAAGGTCATTCTTTGAGTCTCTAAGGTAATAAAGAGGGATATAACAAACTATGGCCTCTGACAATTGGAAATCCATCATGATTAATTGATCAATATGGTCAAGGGAATATAACCTTGTCGTATAGAATCAATTGGCCCAGACCAGAAAAGGACAGGAATTGACCAAACAAATTTTAGCCCCTTTAATTGAGTTCGCAAAACCCACTTAAAATCAATTTCAAAAATTAAAAGCCAACAAAAGATGGCAAAGAAGCCATACAGATTAATTATGTTCTCAATTTCCATAACTGTCTGTAATGGCAGGTCATTCAGGATCCTCGTTAAGTAATCACAGTACTCGATTACCTGACACATGCACCTGATGATGGACCGATTTATCCATCTACACAGCCGGGAGGAATAGTCTTCTAATGTTCTTCCTGAGAGGAGGATCCATCTGAGGTGCCCTGCTGATGGATGGACAGATGGCCTGAAAAACTGGGGCAAACACAGTGGAGGAGAGAAAATGTGGAAAAGACCGGAAAAATTGGAAGGAAAGAGAAGGGAAGGTAGAAAAGGGAATAAAAGTCAAAATGAAAGCAAAAAAAGGAAAGGAAAGAAATTACAAAGTAAGACCCACAGAATCCAGGAATTTTGTTTCTGAGACTTATGGTTCAAAAGTTACAGGCCAAAATGTAAAGTTTGTTGTTATAGCGCCACCATCTGGCCAAATTGCACCAAATTCAACACGAAGCATGTCATTAGGTCTCCAGCGATGCACCCGCCAAGTGTGTAGATGATCGGATGAACAGTTCTCCAGATATGTGAAGGACAAACATACACGCACACAAATAATGTGGAGAAAAGTACAGCTGAAAAGCTATTACAGCAAGCACAGAAAGTCAAAAGGATCACGGCTGCTCTGCTTACAGTCGACACCCAGTTTAATGAAGAAAGATCGTGTGACAGTCAAAAGACATTCCTCAAAACAAGGTGAGGTTGAGGTGGGAAATAATAAGAGTGAACAGTTTATTTATGCGAGGCATATTTCATTATAGGTAAATCCATACAGTGATATGTACAAATATGAAAAAAATAAACTGCATTCAGCTATGATGGCAAAATATGAGCAGAGTTCAAGTTCAGTGTCGACAGTAAAAGAAGTGGACGTGGTGTCTGGTTTGAAAAGTGAACCAATGTGGAAGTGCCTTAAACCTGCATTATTTCTAATGACCAGCAGGGGGCGACTCCACTGGCTGCAAAACGACGTCTGTTTGTTTTAATGTATTGAATTCTATGAGACCGTGAGCCAACTTCTCACTTGATTTAATACCTTAGTAAACATTTTCCTAATGAGTTATGGTCTCAATCTCTAGTTTCAAATCTTCTTCAATACAGCATGATGTTCATTTGTAAATTATGGTCCCATTTAGAGTAAAATAGACAGCGACCTGTCGATCAGTATAGAGGTTTAGCAATGCTAACCACGGCACTGTGTACATTTCAATAGCCATGAACTAGTTTTTGGGTTTTGTCCATGTTTTCATCTTAAAACTTTGACCCTTTCACAGTGTGTTTACATTTCATGAAAGTTAATTGTAACATTTTGTTTGCCTAAACATTTTTTGTTCAGCGTTTGGGGTTGCACCTTGCTAACCAAGCTAGCTAGCACTAGCGTTAGCTGGTAATTTAAGGGAAACTTTTCAAATTTTCAATCAGCTCTGTGTCAGTGCAGCGCAGTGCATCAGCAGATTGGCAAAGTTTCCCTCTTTAGGGTTCAGCTTAGCGCAGCGCCATTGAAACGACACTGGCCTCGTGCTCCTCCCCGGCTCCACCCTATCGTCCAAATATGGTCACTTCTGGCTCCAAAAAAAACCAAGATGGCGACGGTCAAAATGCCAAACTCAAGGCTTCAAAACGGTAGTCCACAAACCAATGGGTGATGTCACGGTGGCTAGGTCCACTTCTTTTATACAGTCTGCCGTTAAAAGAGTATAACTCTAAACAATGCATAATTAATTGGCCTTCTGAAACAAGGTAGCATTCGATTTTTGTTTTTCTTTATACAAGCAGCTGCCTTCTTCTTGTCAGGCACTGATTAGAGAACCTTTGGCCTCTATTAAAAGCCATTTGATCAAAAGTACAAACATATCTCATGATGTGGGGATCTTGCTTCAATGAAAGGAGAGTTCAGGCGGGGGGGAATAAAGGAGAATAAAAGGCTAAAGGGCAGTGGCAGTGTGAGGAGGTGAACATGTAGAAGAAAGAGCTTCTATGGAGGAGATAAAAAAAAAGAGGAGAGAATGGAGGTCAGAGAGGTCAGAGTGAGTGAGAATTAGAGGTTGTGGATGTTCGAGGCCGATGTCTACGCTGCATTCAGGTCAGAGTTGTGGCTGCAGGGCACTCAATCAGTCCTTATAGAGCGTGGCCGATCCACAGGCACAAGGACAAAATGAAAAGCTTTGAAAGTAATCTCCAAGATAATAGACTCCTGCTCTATCCAGAAGTGGATCAATGCTGGTCTGGACCAGGCAGGCCAGAAGAGAGACGTTTTCCTTCTTCATCTCCTAGAGATGGGGCCACTTGCATCTTAACCTCGTCCATTATCGAGATGAACGCGGGGCAGCGCGGTCCAAAGGCTTCCATCTCTGTCGCCATGATATTACTGTGAGTCTGTACTTCATCCTTTCTCTCTACCACACGCTGTGTCTCTCTGTTGCACAGCAAAGATAGATGGAAAGTGTATAAAAGAGGGTCACCCACTCCCTTATGAGAGTTCATTATCTTACACACTGAGGGAGGAAGGGACACAGAGAGGTGTTCACTGGGGGATCCCGTCCACGGTGGGGAATTTCTCCGAGCTCTAAAAGAGGGGCAGGAGGGATGCTGGTCCAAAAAAATGCAGGTCAAGAGTGTCAGACACAAAACACAACACAGCATTCATAGCAGGCAGACACCTCCACAATGCCAGAGAGTGTACTTTATTGTACCAGCAACTGTTCCACTGTTATGGAAATGCACATTTAAAAAGGTGAATTGTAGGTTTTGTGTCGCCAGTGGTGGAGCTTTGTTGTCCTCCCTGACACACACTTAAACTGAGCAGGAACAAAGTTGATCTCTCCCGGTGTGTGTGTGTGTGTGCGTGTGCGTGTGCGTTTTTGTGTGCATGTGTTTTTGTGTGCGTGTGTGTGTTTTTGTGTGCATGTGCGTGTGTGTGTGTGATGAGTGTTACAGCATGAGTATCTGCTAGGAAATTGTGTGTCGGTGCACAGACCGCTGTTTGTCCCCTATCGGTATGCTGCCAATTGTCAGACTGGAAGCTGGCTCTTTCAAATCAGCAACAAAAGGCTCTTTCCCAAATGTTCGCTCTCTGCAGATACACTGCTTTCCTCTTGAATGAAGCAAAGCCAGTAGTGTAAAGACAAAGCGTGAATAAACGGGGGTACACAAAAAAAGGATTTATCAACTCATGTAAGCATAGCTATCTCAAGAGGTGTGAAGAAAGAGTGAGATCCAGAGAGAGGTGGGGGGGGGGTGTACGGAAAGAAAGAGCGCCACTGTAAGTAGAGAGGGGAAACGTTCCCATCGCCGCTGACGTTATTTCTTCCCACCCGGACGGTTACTATGGTTTGGAGAAGAGTTCTGGCTGCGTCCCGTGTGGTCGCTGCTACAGTGTGACCCAGTCCAGATGGCCTCTTCTCTTTCTCCTCTGTGTCTGCAACACACTGCTGGGACTGTGACAGACGCACAGCATAGCTAACGGCCCACAGGGAGGATAGACAGACAGACAGACAGACAGACAGACACACAGACAGACAGAGGTGTTTCAAACCTGCAAGTAGAAACGGACACATTTACAAACGAGCAGTATTGGGTACTCTAACGCATTATTTTTTAAAAGAAGTAACTAAATTACCGTTACTGAAATGTTCGTTACTGCGTTAGTTAGGGAGTCCGATACCGTGCTCATGTTCCTTCAACATGACATTCACCTCTCGTCACAGATATTTTAAGGTAAAAGATGATGACAAAAGTAGAGCAGACTGCAAACTACTGCTGGGTTTCTTGGCAGCAGGTACCCTTAAAGCTAAATGATCTAAAGTGGCTGTATTACACTCAAAAGGATTACAACAGTCTGCAGTTTAAAGACACAGCTAACAGTTAGCTTACTGGTGTAACAGTTAACCTACAGCTGTACTTTTCCAAACACCACGGCCACTGCTGGAGTTGGAGATGACGGAGAAACAACAGAACTGTAAAATCCTCCTGCGTCCCCGAAGACACCGGTGTGGCAACATTTGCCCTCTGAGTTATGTACAAACGAAAACAACGAAGTGTGTGCGGACACACATGGTGCGTTCAGTTGCCCCTCGTGAATTCATGATGCGTTCAGGTAAACTACTACTTTTTTATTGCAGTAACTCGTAACTAACTACTATTTTTCAGTAACTATCACAACACTGCACCTGACACAGTATCTTTGCCTCGTGTCTCCCGCCCCGCCTCCCCTGCCTCACAATTTGATGGTTTGATGTAATTATTTTTTAACATGGAACAAATAATACTAGTAATTTGTAATGCTATTATTCTTTAAGTAACAAAGAGAGGACAGCATTGACGTTTCTCTGAACATCACAACTGTGAATTCTAGACTTCCTTTTTTAAAGTCAGTCAAGGCTCCTCATTTATAACGTGGCAGCGAGATGGAGGTGGATGGCAAATTTATACAGCGTTTAATTTATTGATCTGAGTCAGCTTGATGTTTGTGATTCCATATTAATGGGCCAACTCTCTCAGACGGCATTTAATTTGGTGTTATCAGAATCACTAACAGGAACACAGCTGTGCTGTCTCATCAGCCATGCCGAGGGAAAAGGAGGAAAGCGAGCTGGGACTTTAACAAATCAGCTGCAAATGACAAGACTGATTTGATTTTTCATTTTGGCATGGGAAAGGAGCATATTTTCAGGCTGAAAATGGGAAAGGGTACATTAATTCATTAGCATGAAATATAACTTTAGGTGGAATCTGGAGTTGTTATTGCTGCTCTGGGGAGACTCAGTGCTGTGCAGGGCTTCCAGCAGCCAAGGTTGTGCAAATTGAGTAAAGGCATAGCCTGACTGACACACTGGATAGATGGCTGTTGTAGCTGGCAGTTTGCCAAAAAAACTCAAACCCCACAGTCCTCTGGTCCACTGCTTTTAAATGTAGAAGACCATATGTCCAGAGCAAATGGTAAAAAGAGGCGACCGGTGCCAGTAACAGTAATGAGACGTGCAACAAACAGGCCTGAGATATGGCTCTGACAGTTTATTATCAGAATGACTGCTTTGTATTGCATTTTATCTTATTACATTTACTGTAATGCATGAAATGCATTCATTGAGTCAGTGATTATGATGGCTTTTCTCAACCAAGACACTGTCTTCGTAATAGTTAATGAAACAGAAAACAGAAAGAGTCTACAGCCATGTTAGCGGCTCTGTGAGGCTGTATATGAACTAAACTCTGCGATCACCTTAAAGGGACAGTTTGAATTTTTTGAAGTGGGGTTCTATGAGGTACTTCTTCATATTAGTCAGTGTATTACTAGTCTCGCGTAGCCAGACCTATCTCCACAGCACTATGTCCATGCTAGGGGTAGGTCTGGATTCAATGTGCTTTCACTCCTGGATAGTGAAAAAAACTCCCAGGCCTGTTTGTATTTCCTTAAACCAATCACAATAATCCTGGACGCCCCGCATACAGCAATGGTGCTTCTGCAAAATAGTGTCGGGAGGTAATCCGCCATGAAAATGTTGTGAACATATTCTTTATAGATCTTTACAATCATTCACTGAAAGAACAGAGCAGGCCTGCCTTATTGCGCAATCTGTTTCTGGACAGATTTCCCCGGAGGCTTTATCCCCTCACTGTTCACATAGTCAGCCAGACTAGTGTATTACCTACAGTAGGTGGCGGTCGGCACGCCCCCAGATTGGAGAAGCAGACAGGAGTCCTGACATGGAAGCTATACTGCTGTGGATGGGGCCTCACAGCAAAACTTATTTTAGACACCTTAAAAAAATCAATGTCAGTTTAAGTGTACACTACATTTAGAATATATTCCCGACTTTATCTTGACCTCATAAAGCCCCACTTCCAAAAAATCTGAAATATCCCTTTAGAATCTGACACCACAGCTAGTTTGAAAACCAATTGTGGTCCAATATGAAACTTACACAAGTGTGATGTGGAAACTTGAAACCTCCTGTGCACAAACACTGAGGATGGACTTTGAATGAAGAACAGACATCCAGCAGTTTAACTTCTGAAATGAAAAGTGTTTGCATATTTAAGGTTTTTTGAGGGAGCCGGGTCGGGGGTAGATGTAATTTTAAGAATTTTTACAGGGTAATTAAGCTTTTTTTTTGTAGAAACCCCAGTCAGACACATTATTATTCTAAGCAGTATTTCATATGTCTTAAAACATGTCTTTAAATCTGCATGAATATGACTGGACGTCAGTCAGCGTCAGTGAATGAGCCAGTGATTCTGAACAGCTGATGCTCTGCCTGAACTATCGCCATGCTTCATGTTAGACATGAGATTCGTTTTTTTTTTGTGCACTTAGTTTAACTTACCGTTAAGTGTTTTGTACAAAATTTGACTAGGGCTGAATGATTTGGAGAAAAAAATATCTAATTGTGATTATTTTTAACTGATATTGGAGGGACTGATTGTTTTTGCATCATTATTCTCATTTTCATTGTAAAATATATTAAAATGACCACATCACGTGGGATTACTTGTGAGGATCTGTACCAAACAAAGATTTTTTCTTAAGTCTGTAGAATACGATTTATAGGAGGTCGGGAAATCTCTGCAGCACCACAATACTTCATTCAGAATGGTATATTTTGACCATAGAAATATAATTGGAATTATTATTATATTAATTTAATTTCTATGATTTTGACACATATTTTGCTTTTAACAAATATTGTGCCTCCTTGACTTGACTATACCAGTGGCCCCATTTATTTCATATATATTCATCTTGTTGTATTCCAGTCACAGAAATTAAATTCCAATGATATTTCTATGATTCCGGTGTTGTATTTTGAACGTGGTTGCTGGGACGACCATTTTGTTTACATTTGGTTCACAGGTGTGCCTTCATTGGATTTTGATCACTGATGGCTTTTCAGCAAAATATGTTTTCTGCTGGATGTTCACAGACATCCACAATCATGGACACAACAAAAATGAGTAAGTTGATTGGTGAGCCTGGGAGGGGGGAGTGGGGCTTGGGTTTCATTTTACTGTTTTGATGCATTTCTTGGTTTTTGTTTTAGGGTTTTAACTCTCTTGTTTTGTATATTGTTTTGCATTGTGTGTTTTGTATGTTTTGTGATTTATTTTCTTTTTGTATGTACTGTATGTAAAAAAAAAAAAATGGTTAAGTTGAAATGAATAAGAGTTACACTCAGAAATTAAATTACATTTCTATGGTTACACTGCTGCACGCTGTAACTGTTTTCAGGATATAAAATTCTGGATGTCACACAGTTTCTTACAATTAAATTGTGGCAAGTCTGAAGTTAGTTATTTGCTTTTTTGGGCCTTTTATTCGTTGTATGATGGAAGCATTAGACTTATCTTCTCCCTAATTTATTTTATTATTTATTTGATTTTTTAAAATGTTATTGTAATATTGCAATGCTTTACACCATGTCCTAACTGAAAGCGATGCGAGTGAGCTTCAGCGTCAGAATCTGTTTGATTGCGTTGCAGCACGACGCGGCACGTCGTTTTAAGCTGAACTTCTGATGGACGATATTTATTCCTGTAGCTAGCTTTGAAGTGCCGCAGAGGACGAGGAACAACTGATTCGTTATCTATACGAAAGCTGCTCATTTCTCTACAAAAACCTAAATAAGTTGGCAGCTGGCTGCAGGAAGATCACCAGGGAGCTCAGCTGACAGTAATATAATTACTACAACTAAATAACTACTTGCTGTTGGCTATATTGTATGTCATTTCCAGTAAATATCACAATATAAAATGTGTGTTTCCTATTTAAAAAGTACAGATGTAGGTAGCAAGTACCCATCTTTTAGGTGGTTACGTCTCCAGTCTGATCAGAAGTGCACAGCTGATAGATACATGACGTAACAGAAGCGCATATTTAATGGCTTCAGTGAGAGCTGTTAGGACACAGTGTTAGAGTATGCTTTTATTATGTCTTATTTGCTGCCTAATGCTTCTTTCTTTTATTTCCTGTTTTACTCTCAGACTTTATTTTCTCTCTTCAATTTATCTCCTGCAAGTCAGTGTTGTAAACATTTTTTATAATTAAAAAGTGTGTAGGAAATATATATTATTATATGAGCAATATCTTATAACTGCTGATATTGTATATGTGCTATCATTTTGCAGTTGCTTCATCAACAAAAAAATATGTGGTGTGTGAGATGCCAGCAGACTGGACTACCCTGCCTGTGCATACTGGTATAACGGCGACTCTACGACGAGACAGTGTTGCAGTTTATACAAGGAGTAGGAAAACCAGAAGCCTTGTTTATGAAGGCTACATTTGTCCATCTGCTCCTGAAAAGATGTCTATGTCGGCGCTGCAGCGACCACCAAGGCTGCAGAGATTTGATATAAAGTATGAAAGACTGCTGGAGAAGATCCGAGCTGAGGAGGCCAAGGCCAAGGCCAAGGCCAAGGCCAAGGCCAAGGCCGAGGCCAAACCTCAGGAAGAAATCATCTCAGAAGATAAAAGAAACAGCGTGGCAGATTCAAGCACCGTGCCAGGCTGTGAAGATACAAAACAGCAGATAGAGGTAGAGGCTATAGCCATCAGTGAATGCAAATGCAAACCAGAGCATCAAAATCTGAATTTGCAGAGGATGGAGTCCAACACCAATTATCCACTTCCACTAGAAATCCTCGACAGAAGAGAGAGTTTGTTCCCAGTTCCTCCTGAGGGAGGGACAGAAGACTTCATGTATGGTTTTGAACCTTGGGAGACCACAGAGGACATGGAGTTCTTCAACTGTTATTTTGATCCTCTTACTTCTGAGTTAGTGTGAAGGCTGTGAATAATCACATATTCTGTGAATAAATATTTTGAGCAGGGATTAAATTGTGCTTTTCTGACTGACACTTTAGCTTGACGTGGTACTGTAAAACATGAAGTCCAACAAAAAATACTTGCTGTCGCTTATTACTGTTAACTAATACATGATGCATGTAGAACTGTTGTATAAAAGCAGTAGGGAAATCCTTAGTCGACTAACACTCGTCTGATTTTGTCGATTAATTGATTAGTTGATTTGATCGACAGATCTGTAAAACTGAGTTTCTCCAGAAAGAATCATGCAAAAGCACCACTTTAAATCTTGTGTTTACCTGAGATTTGCTCATAAGTGTCTTGGAAATAAATAATTCAACATGAAAAAAGCATAAAAAACGACTAATCGACTAAAGAAATCTTTGTCAACAAAGACCAAAACGACCGATTAGTCAACTAATCGTCTAAGAGGGGGCAGCCCTAAGCCCAGTATCACACTGCTTGAGGTCGTGCGGTCTCGTACCTAAGACCGAATCACAGCCGTGATGATATCTGGTATAACAGCACT
>JAOVVB010231387.1:0-10395 GCA_028570985.1 Heterobranchus longifilis
ATTAAAAAATAAATGTAAGTATCAACTAATTGATCAAATGTGACATAAATTGATATTTATGTTTTAATTTCCTTCTTTATTTATCTTAGTATTGTATTAATTCCCATAGGTATTTTCTTTCCTTTTTAATTTTCTCTTTTATTTATTTAAAAATGTATTTATTCATTTTTATTTATTTTTTAATTTTATGTGTATTTAATTTAATTTAATTTATTATTGCCTTTATTTATTTTGAATTATTTTGTGTATTTATTAATTTATAAATGTATTTATTTTATTTTCCCTCTGCATTTTTCCCTCTATTTTTTCCCAAACTTGTTTATTTCTGTATTTTTTTATTTTATTGTATTTTAGCAGCTTTCGTCCTCCGGTCCCCCATCTGACAGGATTTTTGCTTTTAGATGTTTTATTACAGAAAGTGTATGAAACCCATGACCAAAACAGTCATACAGTCTGTCATTGTGTTACTTATGGATGGAATCATAGTGGAAATAAATGATTCCCCTTTTTGCTGAGGACCCCCTGGAACCCCCCCCATGGACCCCTGGGGGTCCCCGGACCCCACTTTGAGAACCGCTGGTCTCTCAAGCATTTGTCTCCCACGCTCGGAAGCTGAGCTTACAGTAAGTGCACCATTATAAATAGGCAGCCTATTTATATATGTACTAGGCTGTATACATCCTGGAGTTAATACACCTGTCAGGGCACGGCAGATTAATTCCCTAACCTGTAATCCAACCATTAACTGCCTGACCTATAAACTACACTGATACACGCTGACACACGGGAAGCTGCAAGCGTGTTTCGACTTGTGTTACATACGTGTCTGAGCAGAGACTCCTCTCCGAGAGCGCGGACCAGCCCTTTGGTGTCCATCTGGCCCAACCTCAGGACGTAAAGAGGACGACCATCTAGAGGAGTAAAACAAACATTTAAATCATCTATCGCACTATTTACATTCTACAAGGCTGCGTGCTGCATGGAAATGTCTGCGCAGTTTGTTCTTCTGTTATGTAAGACAGTAAGACGCTGTGCACACGGAGACATGCCTTCATAGTTGGTCTACAAATACTCGCTGAAATGGAAAAGATAAAGTGTTCATTGATGTGGGAACATGTGTCATTTAAATTGGATTTATATTACAGTCACCCTCTGTTCTCAACAAGGAATTAACAGCATGCATCAAAATGAAGAATGTGTGTGTGTGTGCGTGTGTGTGTGTGTGTGTGTGTAAGCTTGAGTAACCAAGTAGAGCTGACAAATTGGCCTCATGTTTAATTCACTTGCATGGCTGAAGGCTGTGGGTTGCTGAGAATGACTTTAGTGCATGTGCTGTGTGTAACCTGAGCCTGTCAGAAACTGGAGAACTGAGATCTTCCTCTAGTTAGCAGCGCTGCCTTCATAAATCACAAGCGTACATGCGTCTGTATGCGTGCACGCATGAGATCGTAGCATGTTAAAACGATAGCTGTCAGTCAAAACAGAGGCTTTAGCAACGCTAACCAGGCTGTGTGTAAATGTGTGGTCCTCTCTGTCGGGGCCTACCTCTGTCATGGTGGTGCCAGCCCCCGGTGTAGTAGTCCTGGAGGACCTGCGGGGAGCTCCAGGTCTCCAGCAGGTAGTCCACCTGGTGCTGCTTCCTCCAGGTCAGGGACTGGCAGAGGATCTCCCGCGCCTTGTCCATGTTGAAGTCCCTGGCACGCAGGAAACGCAGTATGTGCTCGTCCTTGGGGATCTGGATAGAAAGGGGAGAGCGTTTAGGCGTTTTAGCGTTTAAGAACAAAACACTGCCAGTGTCGCTGTCAATGGACATTTAAATAATAATTTAAATAGACCATTGGTACTGCAGGAAACAGCAGGTCAGTTAGCAATATTAGCATGTAAAAAAACAGGGTTCCTGCACATTTTCCATTTCACAATTTCCAGAATTCTTCATAGATTACATAGAAAAAGACTTTTGTCTGTGCATATGGATTATAATCTTTGCCTCCCCCATGTTGGAAATGTCGAATGATTTTACATTTAAGTTGGACGAGTAAACTTCCCGCTGCTACCGATACTCGTATTGTTTCCCCTTATAATATTGTGTTGTTGTTCCCCCTCATATTTTTTAGTCCTTTTCATTAAAAAGAACTGAAAATTAGTTGAAAAAAGGTACCTAATTCAACTTTCACAGCGTTTGTGCAGCTTTGTTTCTTCACTGTATCCATGGAAACGACAATGAATGCAGCCATAAAGGTTAGTTTTCCTTATGCAGAAAAGTGTGAACTTTTCTGATAATTACACCACTGCATGACTCAAATGTTCAGACAAGTTTAATATTTGGTTATTCATGATGATACGTATATATGCAATTCAAATATATTGGCGCATTGAATTTTTACATTTTATAAAACAGGGGGTAATAGTCTGGAAACACAGATCTTTTTCCATACTCTTATCTTATCATACTAAAATTAAATGTCATACTTTTCCATACTGCACAGGAACCCTGTAAAGATGTCAGACTAAAATATTCAAAATCTACTACAACCTCTGCAGATGTGCCCGATAATGATTCCATAAAAAAAAGTAATTTAAAAAAAGATTATATTTAGAGGTGGACAGTAAGTCTTAGTTTGTCACATCTAAAAATTGTTCTTCAGTTTTATTACATTATTACAAAAACTCTTACCTTTCCCTTGTGCGTCTCCTGCAGCCATTTGCGAAGTCTGATCAGACAGCTCTCCTGCAGGGGGGTCAGGTCGCCTAGGTAACGTTTGATATAGTCTGCATCCAACTTATCTGCAACACAAAAACATAACACCTCCAATTAGCATCATTCAGTCAAACACTTGAGTGTGAATTAATATGTGGAATACACCTTTAACCCTCTGAACCCCAAAACACGCCGGCGGGTTTGAAAAACATGTTTTCTTTAAGAAATCGCCAGAATTACACAATTCATCAGAAACTGTAAAAACAGACAGTATCGTTGGATTTTCAACTTTCCGGTCCTTGAACGCATCACTTGTGACCAACGCTTCTGTCAGGAAAAGTATGTGAATCTGAGTTTAAAATATTGATATTAATAATTAATATAATTAATATAAATGATCAAATAAATTCAATTTGTTTTTTTATGATTTATGGCAGTGGTTCCCAACCTTTTTCCTTAAAGGACTCCTTTTCTATCACTGAGTAAACTGACAACTCCTGACTAAAGCTGGAGATATTCTTAACTAAGCATACACGAACGCATGACGCTGCCTCACTTATCCTGCGTCCGTTTTGTCCGTTCACTGAGTACGTACTCAGAAATGAACGCAATGTGATGTCTACGTGAACAGGTGGTTAAACAGCAAGTATATCTCCAGCTTTAGTAACATATTTTATGGATATTTCACATTATATTCAATGCATAACAACAACAGTACAGAACAACTGATAAACTGTACAATTAATCCAAATAGTGAACGCAATAACTGCAGGAAGTTTGAGTAAAACGAGAGATTTGATTTCCTGATGAGGTGATTTTTCCTCAGATTTTTATAACCATTTCATTCAGTTTTCTTCAGATAAATGAATGAAACGTAGAGATATGGGCCAACTGTATATATAGATTTTTTAAAAGTTGTCTTACGCCCCATAAAATCAAGAAGGCCTCGCGACCCCCCCGTGGAGTTTTGCCGACCCATATTGGTAGGTCGGGACCCCCAGGTTGGGAACTACTGGTCTAGACTTGCTCTACATGAAAAGTGTCCTCAGATAACTTTTGTTATGATATGATACTATGAATAAAATGGAATTGAATCTTATCTTCTTCTGACAGCGTTCACACTGGACTAAATGAACCGGACCAAAAATGCACCAGAGTTAATTTAAAGTGAGGGGGGGGGGGTGATATCATCCCCTTCAAAGATATTTATTGTTTGAACACTCTATATTTGCCCTCCAGGCTCCCACACTAATATCAGCCATTGCTTTTTCTTCTTGCATAAAGATTAACAGTGCAGTGTGTGCCTCTCTGCTCCCTTTGTGAAAGATATTTATTGGGATTTCCATCATCAGGGAAGACTGATGTCCCAGGGCTACCCAAAATGCAACTGCTTCGATTTCACTGTCACTGGTCCAGGAGCAGAGCCTGTCTCACCACTTCTACTCTTCTGATTGGTTTAAACTGCTCTAATGCAACTATCCATCACAGAGAGCTGGCTGTCTGTCTGCTCCACTAAAGATTGGATTATTTCATAGAGGGAGCTTCTCTCCTCCATCATTTGTAGAGATACAAGGGCATGTTTGGAATTAATCATGCAGATTGATGAGCTTGACTTGTTACAATCCGGTGAATATTAATAGCTGGTGCCCTGACGTGAAGGTGATGCAATATTGAACAGCAGAAAAAAGGAATGCGATCAAACCGGAATTCAGAAAAGATCAGAGGAGTGCAAGATGTCTAAGTTTCTTTCCCCAAATCACAAGAGAATAATGTCACAGTTTGTCCCTCTGTCCCTCCTCTTCAGCCATATTCTGCATTCCCCAGGTCCCTCCACTGCCATTTCCCTTCCATTCATCAGATGTCCTCGGACTTTCCCTCCTTTCCCACCTGCTTCCCATTCCCTCTGATTAGATCCAGCTCTACAAATACCAGTCCACTTCCTTTGAACCTGAACCCGACTCAGCTCCCAGACCTGAATCTGCCTGTCTGTCAACCAGTATCTGTACCTGCCTGCCTACCAGCACCTGCCTGTACGATCATTTGTGTCCACCAAATTCTTGAGCTGCTCCAATCTTCCTGATTTATCTGTGTTTGGGTCCTTCCCCTGCTGCCTGTACTTCCAATCCTGATAGAATAATGGACCCAGTAGAAGGATTATTTGACCAAGAACTGCGTTAAGTGACTTACAACCTTCAATGCATCTGCAATGACTCAAGAAACCAGGGAAGAAGCATTGGCACTTGCATGCTAGGATGTTTCCTCTAAGCCTTGGCGAGGGGATGATGAGCTTGTTCACCTCTCAGTCTGCACCCTAGCCTCCTAGCCTCCAGCCTTCACTCCGGCCTGCTCGTAACTAACCTGCACTACAGTCAATTAGCCTCGGGCTCGTGAGCCAGCCTGTCTTGATGTGGCCAGCTCGCCACCTGCTTTCCCTGATCCTCCTTAACATTCAGTGGTCACCTTTTGAAGGGACTCACCTTGCTATTGCTATGAATTTATTTTCTCCGCCGCCTTAGGTCTTTTGGTGCGAGTAAGCAAATTCTTCTTTTGTTCTTTACCTCTGTGATAATGAGTGTCCTTCAGTATTGTAATACTGCCTGGTATAATGGTTTTTGTCCACCACTTTGAAGTCGAAACTGCTCCAATTGAAAATCTGCTCAAAGATTGTAGGTCAACCCTTTGAGAATCTCTATGAATCAGCCTACCATAATAACATACTATGGCTGGCTAACAACTTTGACTCTGAGCCCAGCCATGTCCTGAACACTGAATATCAGTGGTTTGACTGAAGTAGTCTTTGGAGCATGGAGCATAATCCCAGATTGATCTATCTATCTATCTATCTATCTATCTATCTATCTATCTATCTATCTATCTATCTATCTATCTATCTATTTTCCCATGGTACCACGGCCCAAATGTTCGCTCGTCTATTGGACAGAATATCCAAGTGAAACTCGGCAACACTTCCCTCAGAAATAACAGCAACACCAAATTTCTGTGGTCTCGAGTTTTCTGGTTTTAACAATATGAGCAGCTGATAAGGCAGCGAGTTGTCGAGTATTTCATTCTTCCTGTTGGATCCTTGCCCTGCTGCCTGCACTTTCTATCTTGACACAGAAATATTCACGGCCAACACATGGTCTTTCACACAGCTGCTCTTGAAATTTCCAGCAGATCTCCAGTACGATCTGTTCCTCTGGCCTCAGATACCACTGCGAGTCAAACTGCTCTAGTTTCTTTTTAGGCCACCACAGAGACCCGTTGCTGTTCATAGCTCTCCATCCTCTCCTTCCTATTACTGACACAGTTACTAAAGCCCACAGCGAGAGGCCATCCTGTCTTTTTTAACACTATGTTGTTTTTTTTTTGTGTGCTATTATTAGGACCAACCCAGAAGCGCCTGATGAATGACAAGCACATATCCACTGCAGGAGTGAGAAATTGTGCTCAGAAAGATGACACTTGCTCATCTTTCAGTGAACTTCAGTGTGGTGAGACGTTCATGCACACATGAGCATATGACTTGTGATGGTTGCCATAGTAATCTCCCTGAGGCACAAGGCAATTTTTGGAGTAACTGCTATGGGCAACAGCAGTGCCTCAGCATTGCTGCTTTGATCAAATAAACAGTCATGCGAGGACCAGGAATCATTTGAATAGACATTTGAACAACGTGTCAATTTTCCACAATTTCTACTATTCAGTGCTGACATGAAGCATTTAAAAACATCTGTCAGCTGTACATTTTTATTTTTTGCACTGTACAGAAGCATTCATTAAATGCCTGTGATGTTTTTTATTCTGCCTCCACAGTGCTGTGCTTCTGAACTGGTAGAACCTTGGGTTGTATGACTCATTTGCCCTGATATATAAGAACAAATGCTGTTGTGCACTTTAATCAGTTGCAGAGAGCAGGACCCCCCCCCCTTCCCTCTATCTTCACTCTTATTGCCATAATAACCAACAAACAGAAACAACGCAGGTGCAGGCACATGAGCAAATTAAACTGTCTATCTATGAGCTAAAGACCCAGACCTTGGGGACCATTGTTTTCCGGAGACAGTCGTTAACTTGTAACGGTCGCATGGACACGCACACGGTTTCATTCATACTTCAATTGAGGGTCCGCATTAGTCTGGCGTTCCATGCATGACATGCACATTTCCTGGTCCACTCTCCATTCCAGGTGGCGGTCATAAATACGGGCGACGGCAAATCTCCTCACACAACCTCTCTTCAAAACAAGCATCCATTTGGTCATCTTCTTCTTCTTCTTGGCAAACCAGCATACGCCACCAACTGGACTGGAGTGTGGAGCAACTGGGGCATGCGCAGTCGGCGTGGTTGCTATGTGTACGGTCACTTTTTTTGGGGGCTGTATGCTGACTAGGGATGCCAAGGTGAGGACATTTTCCCACCGGTTAATAAACTTGTGACAACACCGGTGTTACCGATTACAGCGCAAATGCACCACGGATGGCTGTGTCTTCGGTTGAGCTTTTGCTGCTCGGCCCATTTTGGCAGCGACCGGGTCAGACAGGAGGCAGAAACGCCCCTCTGCGCTGCCCACATAAATATGATGATGAGAGGTCAGCAGACTACAGTAATATGCACAGAGCCAATTGGTCTGTCCAGACCATAGAGGCACGGAGCTCCGTGGTCGCCTCGCAATCTAGTTTCTTGTCTATTCAGGCTTTTCCAAAATCCAATGGCCCCCAGCTTGTCTCTTGAAAATATACTATATGTCACCTACCACACAATATTTGTTAATCAAGCAAGTTCACGTACATGTATTAGTATGGCACTTAAAATAAGATCCTGAGTACAATTGTAGGTGTTTTTTGGAGTGGGCGCTGATATGCAGAAATAAACAAAATGGGTCTTATTTCTATTTTAAAAAGCAATCAGTGGGGGCGGTGGGCAAGTAATGTAATCGGTGTAACGCCGGTAACACCGACGACCGCGGCAAGCCTAACACGAACGTCCATATAGGGGTGACCCTTGCAGACAAGGGCGGATGACCCATTTACATCACATAACATCAGGCAGACAAGAGCATCTACCTGAGGCAACTGTGTCGTGCAGCACAGGTCCACTGAATTTGGCCAGTCAGCTTTCTCCATTAGAGCTGCAAACTTTTGGAAACACAATGCTCCACCTCCTGTAGTTTTAAATCACAATTGAAATCATGGCTGAAACCATCCATTGTCCCTGTTAAATAAACAAATAAATAAAATAAATAGACTAAAGTGGACCCTTACTAACGCGCGGACGGGGAAAGAATGAAGCGGTCTTTAGGATTCAGGTAAAGATCAGAGTAAGTGAAGGTTGATTTATAGTTGTGTGTTAAGGGGTTACGTACTGTAGCTGCAGAGCCTGTGCATGTAGGCTACTCTGCTCAGAGAGATGCCACGTGAATATGACAAGAACTGTGATTGGTCAGCTTGGGCTGCTTCTGTTTTTGCCAGCAGAGATTGTTGAAAGTGAAAACAACATGAGGCAAGATGGGAAAAAAAAGCTCAAGGCTGTGGCGAAAAATTCCACAACGTGAAAAGGGGATCTGTTCGCCGTTGCTCCATAACAAACAACTGAAGCTTGAACACGCACACACATTTACATGCACACACACACCTGTTCCGAGGTACAGGACGCTGTAGTGCTCGTCGTTGACCGCCAGGACAATGTCCGCCACAGTGTGTGTGATTTGGTCATCCGTGGGCAGGTCGAGCGGAGCCACACCGACAGGCCGGATCACATCCTCGATTTCTGGGTGGTATCTGAGCACCCCGAGGTTTTTCATGTCCAATGTCGAGTTCTTGCGGACGCACTGAGAGGAGAAGTGATGTAATCGATTCAGAGCAGACTGGGCTCTTGAATAAACAAAATGCCCTTAGACACAGAATTCAAAATTGCTTCTCTTTTATTAACTCAAGCCATTCAAAAATAGCACTTCAATCTTTTCACCCCTGAAATAAACGCTGACTCATGCAATTGCACATTTTATCTCAATTTGGTTTGTCTCAGAAAGAAAAATCTTGCTGTTTTTTTTTCTTACCATCCCAGGGCGACTGCCAGTGAATGCACTGCTGTAGTGCTTCAGTTTGGATGTGGAGAAAGCCTGGTCAATATCTTCGATGGAGTAGGCACAGATTACTGTTCTGCCCCTGAACAAAGGCAGAGCGAAGAGTAATTACAGCCACAATAAAAACAGGGTGAGTGGTTATGAGAGACATGCAGGGACACGGCTAGAAATTCACAGCCGACCCAGGGCCCTAACAGTAAATATCTATAATCCCTGGCTTGTTCTGGAGCAGTGGACTCCTTAGAGCAAATCAATGTCTACTTGTCACCTGATAAATAGGTCTAACATTAGTGCCCAGTTAAATGAAACTGATTTTATTTGCCTTCTTTTTAAAAGAAGACCCTGAATTGATCTTAAATATAACTTGTCGAGTATCTTCTGAGAAATGTGAACGTAGTCTAAGGCTAAGTTCACATTACAGGGCTTAATGCTCAGATCCGATTTGTCCTGTTTGGCTGTTGACATTATTTTTTATATGTGGCCCATATCAGACTCCAGTGTGGACTGGCAACCGTCCTGAACTGAAAACGTCACACGCAGCACGTTATAAGGAAGTAAAATGCCGGCCACAGAGGTGAGTAAAGTCAGTGGTTACAGTTTAATTTATACGTCTGTTTGCAGAGGAAACCAGCAAATTAATTAATAACAAGGATGCAGACAAGGAGCCAAATGATGACTTTTTGTGGACTAATGGCTGCTACTTCTGTATGGAGGTGTGTGTGGATGCGGGTTGTAGTGGTGGGGTCAGGATGTGAGTGGCTTCACTCAAACGTCCAAGATTTCAGGATGTTAAGGACTATTTTTAACTACAGATTTGTCAGCGCCTCCACAAGACCCAGAGCTTGAGAAGTGATGGACAGGTGTCAGAGCACTGGCACAAACAGGCTTAAAAGTTGCATGAATTCTGACATGACTGCAAAAAAATCAGATCTGTATCTGATTCAGAACCACATATCAAAGTGGCCCAGATCTGATTGAAAGAAAATCATATTTCTGCGTCCAGATTACTCTGAAAGAATTGGATCTGTGTCACATGAGGGCAAAAAAATCTGATCTGGACCACGTGTGTTTGTAATGTGAACACAGCCAGCGTGTTTCTGATATATTCCAGCTCACCATGCATTGGAAAAAAGGCCGTACAGGAGGCCAGCCCTCTTGTCTTGCGCTGTCAGCACCACCGCCTGCTTCATGTTGTTGTACTGCTGCTGAGTGTTTCCTGCTCCGCACATCACCCGGGCCTTCATGAAGGTGGTCCAGGAGTCTGCCATCAGGACCCCTTTGATGCCCCCTTCATCTGCCTGGAAATGACAATAAAAGGCTGTGACAACAAAGTCCGAACGGGGCAGCCAGGTTGCCAAATTGATTTGGAATTGTACTTTGTGTCCCCGGCCCAGATGTAACACTGACTCCTAACCAAGAGGCAACCTCCGGGGGTGAACATGAAGTCAACCTAGAAATGCCAAAAACTGCAGTTCTTCTAATGGCCACTTGAGGCCTGCTCCAAAAGAGAGTCAGGCCCCACAGAGACCACCATGGACAATGGTTGTGTAACTTACAGAGTGTTTTCACCAGGCACGATCAGAAAATTCTTGGGCGAGCTGTTTTCAGTAGA
>JAOVVB010231397.1:0-10395 GCA_028570985.1 Heterobranchus longifilis
ACGTGTTCTGTTTTAAATACACACGTCATTAACGGCACAATTAACATTATGAAACGAGACTAATTCTGTAGGTTTCGGCTACAAATATACTTAGTTAGGTTTAGGCAGCAAAATGACTATATGGCTAGTAAAAAACCATGGGGATTAGCATTAAAATCCCTTCTTCTGTGTTCCGTTTTAATTACATGTGACGGTTGTGTGATACACACAGACTCGAACTCCGGTCTCCTTGGTGAAAGTCCTGTGTGATCGAGTCAACCACCCAGAGCAGAGCGTATCTTTGTGTCTTTTAAACTTGGGCCTCATGTCTCACAATTAATGTGCTGTATGTACGAATTACAGTGCATTGCTTTTCGTAGTCATTGCTACGGACAGGGATTGAGAACTGCAGCAGAGCCTGCAGCAGGTGCTTCCATGATGGTATCAGTCATCATCGTCGATTCTACTGTGACATGCCTGGACATGCAGGACTTCTTATTCTTCTTGCATTAACTTGCAATCCAGCAGCACTGATTCGCCAAACCTGCTGTCCAACAAATTTCTTCTGATTTTATTTTGTAGTAGCGAGTAACAAATATGCTTAGGGGAAATGTAGTGGAGTAAAAGTGAAAGTTGCCAGAAATATAAATAGCGAAGTAAAGTACAGATCCGTGAAAATTAACTACTTAAGTACAGTAACGAAGTATTTGTACTTCATTACATTACAACACTCAGTGTATGTAATGCAAACACTAACGTACCTGGAGCAGGTGACTGTATAAAGTTGATGTCAGCTTGTAGCCAAAATAGAAAAAAAAAAAAGAAAGTCCTTCCTTTTACTATTTTGATCAATGTTCCTCCTGTCAGTGTTGATGGTGTGAAGCTATATATTTATATAAGACTTGCACAGGTGATTCTCTATCTGTACGGTATGTGATGTGATGTAATTATACATCTCAATTGTGATTCAGGTGTTACAAGTTTTTCACATGCAAAGAAAGTTTACAGATAAAATAAATGCAATTTCTTTGTCTTGTGGGTTTGATTTTGCAACTTGCACTTGCAAAACTTTTTACAGCCAAACCATACAACGTTTGAAGTCCTTACAATGTGACTTTTATAGTGCAGTGAAATTAGGGAAAGTATATTGTACACACTTCACAACAATCAATCAATAGTACTCTGCTCAGTTCTTCTTCACTTGCATTGCTGCATCTTTGTGTGTGTGAGTGTGTGTGTGTGTGTGTGTGTGTGTGTGTGTGCGCGTGTGTGTGTGTGCGTGCGTGCGTGTGTGTGTGTGTGACCATTAAACCATCACATGTGTAAAGTGAACGTGTGACCACACACACACCGTGAGCCCCTCTGTGACTCAGAGAGCTTGCGGAGATCAAACACTGGTGCCGTCATATGGTTTGAATTAGGGTCAGTCTTCATGTTTCATCATAAAACTTCAATAAAGCAAGACTTATACGACACACACACACACACACACACACACACACACAGTGTTTGGTTTATGTGAGCAATGTTTGTTATGATGTGTGTCATACGATCAGGGTGTTTTTTCAGTGTGTGTGTGCCTGTATATATAGTTTGGCACGATGGCGTGGTTATGTGTGTTGTGGTTAGTGTGTGTGTGTGTGTGTGTGTGTGTGTGTGTGGTTGTGGTTCGGAACATTTTTTCCAAAACCACTGACCCATAAGCTATGAGAGGTTGTGGGCTAATGGGCCCACCCACAATCGGGAAACACGCATGCAAGCGCGCACGCGCATGCACACACACCTGCATTAACTCATAAGTTTTACAAAGAGACATTATTTAGTTCCTTTTACACAAGCAAATGTTTCTCAGTGAGAATCATCTCCTTGATCTTTGTTTCTTTGCAGCTTCTTTGATTTAGCGTTTAATAAGATAGTTTGTGTTTCTGCAATAAGAAAAACTGATGTTGAGGAGGATCACATAAGAACACAAGAAAACCACTGTGTTGTCAATTAGAAATTATTATGTTTTGTTTAATGTTTTCAACAAAGCTGGGTCATCACAATATTATAATTAGAATGTGAGTGAATTTTCTGTCTCAGAGATGCAAGGTAAACAAATATCAGGCCATCCTTGGCCTCTGATCTCATCCTTTGTTTTCCATAAGGCTCATGATATACTTACTTATTTTACCATATATATATATATATATATATATATATACATGCATATATATATATACATAGTCAAGTGGCTGTGACACGAACAGCATTGTTCACATACTGTAGGCTACTTTGTGTGTACATGGAGGATTAAATAGAATTTTGCTTGTTGACAGTAATACCTTCCTTGAGAACTGCTTATTTTGCACAGCATAAACACAAAACTAAACATGGCAACACTTAAGAATGTTACTATATTGTTTATAAGATCACGGCTGAAAGGCAGCAGTGGCAACAACCTCCGTTCATTTTCTTCACAACTTTCTGCCGTCATTTGTACAGAGGCTGCAGTGAAGTTTACTTCACACCCTAACACACACACACACACACCATCATGGGCCTAATTGCATCTTGCAGACTGCGCAGCATTGATTCTGAGAACATGCACACAAAGCTCCAAAAGAATCAAATATTATGTGCAGGTGTATCCCAGCTACACAATCACACTTGCTGCAAATTTTAACACAAACGTACCCGGTTTTCATGACAAATCTTAAATTTCATTTGCGACACAAAATGTTCCTGGTCTGTCATTTACCTTGTTTTGTTTTTTCAAGAATCCTTGAACGACTGACTGGACTGACTTGTTAGTGAAAAAAAACAAACAAGTGCTGTGCTTTTTTCTCATTGTGAAAAGAAAAGTTTAGAGATAGAGGTCATCATCAACACCAGCTCTTCAGGCTACAGGCAGCACTTTTATCAACAGAATCAGCTGCAGAAAAAAATACCGGAAGAAACATCCAAGGGTGAAGAAGAAGGGCCATTTACATGTAGATGCTACTGAAAATGTCTAACTGGAGAGACAACAAGATTCGGGAACTTCTGTCAGTGAGGGCCGATGTCGAAATCTTCAGACAAATTCAAGGAACGGCAAGAGACTCGGTTGTTTATGACCAAATTGCGAACCAGCTACATGACCGCAGTGTAATCCACGTCATGTCCTGCCTCCTGCACGCTCTACCCAGGCACCACCCCTCGCCTAAACCAAACTGAGTATTTCCTGTAATGTCTGACACGGACAATCTCCTGTTGTGTGAAAGGGCAGCTCCAGACAATGTCGGAGAAGAAGTGCCCTCTTATATGCCCCTATGGCAGATAAAACATGATGGAGTGCCATGTAGGCTTCCCTACACCTACCAAACTTTCTGCGTGCGTGTGCCCCACCGCATGCAGCTAGTGCCCTATTTTTATCGAGTCCGCCACTGTGCTTCAGTAAAAGTCATTCAAACTCTTCCTTTCAGCCACATTTTGAATATGAGGGTTACTTGAGAGCCAACATCTGCTAAAATAGAATATCTATGGGGCCTTCTTAAGTTATAAAGATAGATTTCACTACATAAAAGTTTTGCCAGCTACAATGTCAAAATGTTGATTCTCAATACTTCATAGAAACATCTCGAACCATATAATTTTAGCTCACAATTTTTCAGTGTTAGGATGGTGATTTCTGTCATGCTTGGACATTTGGTTGAGCAACAACTTCTTTCTTGTAACGGTTTTGGTTGTGGAAAAGCAATTTCACTGATGTGGGGTTTAAACTCAGCACTGCTGGTGTCACATGCATCATTGCTAACCACTCGACCATCTAACCCCTCTAAAGTGCTTTCAGCTAGAATTGTGAGTTTTACCCCTCGCAATTTTATCAGGGGTTTTTACAAAACAATAGTTGTTTCTTATTTTTCTTCTGTGCAGTTGCATGTGTTCATGTGAGTTCAGGATAAAGTAAAAAAAAAAATTAAAAAAAAAAAAGGCAACAAAAGTCATTAGCACATTGTCACGCTACCTCACAGTCTGCATGGGACTTTAGTCTGTCTGCCTTTCATTAGGTCCTAATTCCCCCAGGAGTGTTTAACACACACGCACACATGCACACACGCACCCACGCACGCACACACACACACTCGGCCACTGTACTGCTTTGTTCTCAACATGGAAAATCTACTTTTAACTACCACAAGTGCAGTCTCTCTCTCTCTCCCTAACTCTCTTTCTCTCTCTCTTACACACACACACACACACACACACACACACACACACACACACAGTACAGCTGCTGCTTCAGAGGATGATTAGGCAGCAGCAGGGCACAAATACGATGTGCACATACGCCTCCTGCATGCGTGTTAGCACACATGCATTTTATTATCCTTCTTATGCCACTCGTTTTGCTTGCATTAATCTAACCAGTAACTCTGACCAACAAAGGCTTAACTGTTAGCACCAACTGTAACCATCCCTTCTTCAAAGCTGGCACTAATTTGAAGACTTTCCCCTAAAATCTGCATAATATGAGGCGGTTCACCCTCAGAGGGACCATATAAACTAAAATGTCCAGAGTTTATGTCATCGAGTTATGTCATCTTGTTTACTGCATCATCATGTGCTACCAAGAAAGAAAAGTAACAGCAGCAAGAGCTTAGAACCGCAAATGGATTGATTTAACAATGTTACAAATACACAGGAGGTTTTTACCAACACATCTTATCCAAATCAAACAACAAAATATGTTGATTGATGCCCCCTTCTAGAATGACACTTAGCAGCGTTTTCTGATCTGACCCCTGCCTTCCCAAACTGTAAATCTTACTGTTGAAAATGTGTTATATTGGGGCACTTGCTGAAATGATGCTGTCGTTCTTCACCATCACAGTCTTGTTTCTACACATCTTGTTAAGCAGAGTATAGCTGGGTGAAGTTTTGCTCTTATTAAGCTTCTACTCTAGGTTGCAGAAAACAATTGATTGCTTAATAATTGTGTAAATTGTGTGATTTAATAGTGGTATTTATGTGCTCCAAACCATACTGAAATTATTGCAGACAGATGCACATACACACACAAATACGCATTTTGCTTTTTCATTTTAACCCTCACGGCCTGTCATCAGTCACAGCTACTTATCTGAAATAGAAAGTCATCTCTGAGATCTGTGTGAGTGTTAATGTGATTGTTGAGCACTGGGTAGTTTGGATGTTGCATGCCAACACACTGCACTCCTTTACCCAGCATGCAGGAGATTTGACAGAGGGTGAAATTCACCTCAGAATCCTTTACTTTTCCTCAGAAAACTGTCTTTAGCAGATCTGTTCCCTGCATTGATCCTCAGAAAAACCTGCTATCTACTTTTACTTATGAACTGAAACTGGGAGCCAAATCAAACTGCTTTGACACACTACTTAAGCTATACTTTGGCTTCAGTGGCTGAGAACAATGGTGTTGTTTGTTGGTGTCAACATCTGATGCTTTTCTACCGCCGCGCCCTTGGAAACGGGTATTCACAGTATTACTGGCTGCAGAAAATACCATGTCATCAGTAACTGATCTCTAACAGCAGACATACTGAGACACTTGTGTTCTTGTCATGTCATGCTGATAACACAGTGTGATGAATCACTGTTAGGCATTAATAATCATATTTTCCCACTTTCTATGAGTCTCTTTTCCTTTTTTTTCCATCAGTGCTTCCATGTTATGAAGCAAGGTTTAGTGAACGTATATAAATAGAGGCTGTTTATTAGATTGTGTGATTAAACCATTGTCAGCTGATTAATGTTTCATGAGATAACGAAACATTGTTTATCTAACTAATGGTGCAAATTTATTTAAGAAATCCAAGGTTATCTGAATAACTTGCTCATCTTGTCAGGTTTCAGTGGCTGTAACTGAATCTCCGTCAGTCTCTTTTATGTATTCCTTGAAGCTCGGTCACACTTAATGATTTTTATACAGTCTGTGAGCTGGATTTGACCATTTCAGCCTGTCAATTGAATTATGTAGTGTGAAAGAGTTCAATATTTGACAAATCTGCCCTTGATGACTTCATGCCTCCTGGATTTGACAGGGCATTTGGAGTTGACATAAAACATTATAAGATTACTTTCATTTGCAGATGTTTTTTGACCAAGGTGAGTAATGTTTTTTCACACATTCATAAATTGAGGTGCTTCACATTTCACTGTACATCATGTGGTGAGGTAGTGTGACAAATAAAAAAATCCTTGAATTATTGAGAAGATTTCGTACTTCTGGGTCTTGCTGAAGGACACTATGCGTGAACAGGCGGGATCAAACCATTAACCTTGTGATTGGGACAATAAAACAATAAACCCTCAATAAGAATAACATTTGGATAAAAAGGAAAATCAGTTTAGACTGACCTGCTGCTGTTGACCTGCAAAATGAACAATCCCAGTTTCATTTTTGCTTCTTTTAATGACAAGGCCCAAAGTTCAGCTTAAACAGAGCACTTCTCCCAGGTTTTCCTACAGCTAATTTTCATTATTATTCATTCATCTGTCCACAATTTCACAGCAATCCATCAAACAGTTGTTGACACTGCCATCTTTACAGAGCCAAGTGTGGCTAAAAACATTGAATTAACCAAAAACCTTCATATTAAGTGAGAGAAATGAACTTTGCATGTTGATATAAATCAAAAGGAAATGTCAAATAATTGTTTCAGGCAGCGATGGATTGGCCATCTGGAAACTGGGCAAATGCCAAATGGGCTACCACCATGGGCCACATGGGCTGCTCAGAATAGGTCATTATTGCATTATTTTTTTTTAAAGTCTTTGGTTTTGATTCAAAAAGTTATTTTATGCATGCATCCCAAATGAAATAAACATATTTTCTCCCATGATCCCCTAAATGTAATGTAGTGAGTGAGGTCAAGTGAGGGCAGAAACTGGAAATTGAGCAGGTATGAAATTTAACATTACTCCAGCATTGCCAGGCTAAAAGAAAATGAATCGTGTCATTGTGTACACAATGAATTGTGTTAAATTGCTGTTGGCATATGTCAGTGACTGTAGCGATTATAGTGTGTGTCGTTTGAGTGTGCATTCTTTGTTGCGAATTTGAAAATAAAGCAAATGCCGGGGCTGTTTTTGATCTCATTCTGTCATTGGTTTCAGGATGCTACAATTGTTAAAAAATGTATTTAAAATGACAGACATCAATGGTAATGACACTCGACATTCTTGTTTATGAGGCTCGGTAACCACCTTCATGTGATGGACTTGGGTTAACTCACCAAAATACTCCCAGGATGTGTATGTGTGTAAACTTGTAAGAAACCCTGTTTTCCCCCTGTGGCTGTTACTGTAAATACAAATATGCTGTCAGTTAACTGCTCTGGTTAGAAAAAAGGGCTGAACATTTAGACTGTGGTTTTCCATTCAAAACCACAAAGCTGCTGAATTCTCTCCGTCTCTCGTCTCTTCTTTCCCGTCCATTTCTCGTTGCTCCACATTAAAGACATGCTGCTAATTCAGAAAAGGTTTGTCTTCTGCTTTTAAGTCTTACAGCTCAATGGCTCAATATCCTGTTTGAGCGAGATGAAGGCCAGGAAAGGAGTGAGTTCAGGGAAGTGTAGTGAGCGAAAAGACAAATCAGTTCTCAATCATTGGACTGATCTCATCTTTGAATGTGGCTACATCCACACTAATACGTTTTCATTTTAAAACGCATCATTTTTGCTACATTTACTCCTGGTGTTCATACTACCCCAGTGTTTCAGAGCCCCTATACAGCAACATTTGGAAACGCTGCTGACCCCGTTTTAGTTAGAAAACTGGACGGGCGGAAACTGAGACTTTTGGAAACGATAATACAGAGACCCACATCTCAAGCCAAAACATTATAGCTATATACCTTTCGTGATCTCATCCTTCTTGTGTGGGTACTCACATTGCCATGGCTTCCTCCGTCGATGGATAATGCTCCCGGTATCGCTCTAATATGTCGCCATATTAGCTTTGCAACGACTCCCAATCTGTGTTTTCCAGCAGCTTTACCGCTGGTTACTTTCAATAAGTTCCACCTCGTCATCGGTCCAAGCAAAGAAATCTCTGGTCTTACTTTTTGCCATAGCTGTTCTTCCTCCATAGTATTTTCTGTATTTTCAACTTCCTGTTTACACCGGCACATGCATGCCCAGTGTACGTGAATGGTAATGTGATATGTGTTTTCAGGCGTCTTAAAATGGACGGAGATTATTTCTGATTCAGTGCTAAAATGCTTGTGTGGACTGAGATTGTTTTCATTTTAAAATGCTGTTTTAAAATGAAAACATATTACTGTTGATATAGCCTTCATCTGTGTTCCTGTGTATGCCACCTTTGACCTACATGTCATGTTTATCGTCCAGTTAGTTTCGCTCCTCTAGCTGCCTTTGCCATGTGACCTTCTCCAAGCCTCATAATTGGCCCACATGCGCTGACCTTGTTAAAGCTGCCTCGGTTTTATAATGGCTTTCAGCACCGGCTCTGGCCGGTCTAATGCCAATAGTGGCATTAGCACTAGTCTGTATTTACACCTGAGATCCCAATAGATACCGGGCTAGCCATTACACACTGCCTTAATGCTAATCTGCTCTAATAGATTTAGCATTGATCTGTGAGGCGGTAAAGCGGTTACCAAGGTTCATAAAAGGTCAAAGAAAAGAGCTGCTACTATGACGAGGTGGTTATCTGAGGCCATTCTGTTGCTGCTAAACAATGACCTCATCCTTTGCGTATGGGGTCTGTGGTAATGTGCTTTCATAAGAACAGACTGAAACATTTTCTGTATTCTCTTTGGTGTTATGTCACTTCTCTTTGTAGTCTTGTGTTGTGGTGAATGGGGAGCTCTGGTCGAGGGAATTATATATATCTTTCAATTTGCTGCAGCTGTCACCAAAGTGTTTTCATTGTCTTAACTATTACTGAAGACGAACCAAAGTTGTCTCATCTCTCTCTCTCTGTCTCCAGTGTTTCAACCTGGCTCTAGTATGGTTCGATAAAGTTCAAACACATTTAAATCCATATTACACTAACCTAAACATGCACTTTTTTTTAGAAGTGCTGCTCTTCTATCATTTTACTAGTCTGGCTGACTATGTGAACCATGCCTGGATAAAGCCTTACTTCCTGGCTGCCCGGAGACAGGAAGTCAACGGCAACAACCTCTGAGTTTGCAACAACACTGACAATGACACATTCTGAAGATTTGGATTGTGCAATAAGGCAGGCCTGCTCTGTTCTTTCAGTGAATGATTTTAAAGATCTACAAAGAATAATGTTCACAACATTTTCGTGTAGGTGTTACACTGAAACGGGTTTCCTCCTGACACTATATTGCAGAGGCACCGTCGGGGCGTGGCGCTGCCCAGGACAATTGTGATTGGTTAAAGCAAATACAAACAGGCCAGGGAGTTTTTTCCTGGTGTGAAAGCACATTGAATTCAGACTTTCCCCTAGCACGTACACAGTGCTGTGGAGATAGGTCTGGCTATGCAAGATCATTTTACTGTCAGAAAACATTAATAAATGTAAATGGTGACAAACACAATTTGTCTGTTTAATGCCAAAAGAAGGGTATAATAGGCCATGAGTAAACATGCCTCAAAGTCATTAGAGGAACTATGAAATAAAATAAATAATCATGGATGCAGTAAAACATTCAAATTCTTCATTATTTACCAGAATTGTTGGCTTGATCTATTTGTTAAACTAATGACTTTTTGTCATTCAGACATAGTTTTCCATTATGTAAATGCCCTTTGGCAGGAGTATTATGAAAAGAACAACTATAGCACCTGATGCATGCATGAGAGAACAAACAGCAGTGGGTCTAAAATAATATGAAGGCATTCAATTGTGTTAGAAATTCTAGAAAGGACTTTAACATAAATGTGACTCTGCACTTCAGACATGAGGCTGACATGTAAAGCTGCAATCATTTTATGTAAGATTGCTGTTCTTGTTATGTCAAAAAGCATGTGTGTGTGTGCATGCATGCGTGCATGCGTGTGTGCCTCCCCTTGTCCTAGACTCATGAAATTAAGTTCAGGGGCCAGTTCTTAGTTCAGTCTGATTCACACTGATCCTATTGGCAGTTATGCAAAAGCCAGTCTACAACTAACTAACACACACACACACACACACACGCACGCACGCACGCGCACGCACACGCACGCACACGCACACACACACACACACACACACACACACACACACACACACACACACACACACGGTTGGTCAGGTCTATAAGAGGACAGTCAGATGATGACAGACAGGCAAGTATGTGTGTGTGTGTCAGTGTGTTTGTGTTAGTGTGTGTACATACATTGTGTGCGTGAGTGTGTGTGTGGTTGTGTAGGTGGGAGCGACGCTGGAATCATAAGCCTCTTTAACATCAGTGTTGAATAACTCAGTTACAGTAAATCTTCT